>JAGFPH010000108.1:384604-422255 GCA_018207615.1 Philaenus spumarius | reverse complement strand
AGGTTGATTAGTTAATTTTAATTTAGTTCTTTATAGTTACTTTTATTGTTTTAACATTTTAAAATCTATATCTATTTGTCTTGAAAATCCTGCTAAGTTAGGCCTAACTCCTTCATTTAAAAAATATATGAAAACTTCACATTACATAAAATCAAATCAAATCTCACTCATTTAAATGTTACAGTGTGTATCATGTAAATATAAATATGTGAACAATAAATAATTTATAACCCATAGCGATTTAATTATTTATAAATAAATTTTGAATAATTACAATATAATATATTTAAACAACAAATTTTAACAAATAGCACTACAATTTTTACGCTATATCGTAAAACATATACATAACCTACAAATTTTCTTTGATAGTCAAACTTTTCTAACTATTTAAAAATTAAGCAAATAATCCATATAATATAATATTTAATTTTTATTATATTATATAACAACTGCCATCAGCAACTACGGTGAGTAGTGGGACACCCTCTTGATCCACGTCTCCTCTCTCTATAGCTAGTTGTTTCTCCTCTTCTGCAGCCTGTTGTATCTCCTGCAGAGCAGTGTTATACCATCCTTTAGATACGATGTTGTGGTACTTGTCGTATGTCGGTTGACTCATACAGCTGATATTCATAGTCCCCAGCACTTGTTGTAGTCCTGTATAACCATTCCCGACACTCATTATACCAGCTACTGCTGCTGTGATTATGTCCATCTGGTTTAACTGAGCTTCTTCAGACCATATTGTTTGAGACAAGTTGCACATATTACAAATAAAACGAAATCCTGATCTTAAACGTGTTCTAATTTCTTTCTCAAATACGAAATTAGTAAATGAACAACCAAAATCACTATGATTGGAGATACGCTTTATTTCTTCAAAAATATAAGATATATCGACTACTCGTCGGCCTGTCAACTGTGTTTTATTGCGATTTTTCGTTCCTTTAAGTTCTGGAACATTAGTATTCTCGATAGTCACACGCTCCATATTATCCATTCCACCACAGTCGTTTTCGTCGTTAGTTTCCATCATGGCATCTAATTCCTCAAGTTCTGGGACATCACTACACTCGATAGTCACGTGTTCCATAATTTCACTACCACTCCGCATATAGTTTATTTTATTGTTTTCCACGTTTACATTCTCATTGTCTGTAATTTCACTTACTTTTCTGCAGTGCCTCAAAATCCTCCATTCGGCTAGTCTATCACCTCCACGATTACGTTTATTTCTACCTACGCGTTGACTGTGTATTTTTGGTGGCATTGTTACAAACACTAAATAAATAAATCTAAGCACTGTATAATATGTCAAATACGAATTTTTCTTAGACTAATATTAATATAATATATATATTTACACTTTAATTTGTGATGTATGCAATAGTATTTACACTCAAAGAAGACCACATAACTTTAACCAGGTAAGTAATAAAAGTTATTTAGAATTAAATTACCTCACAGTAATTACATTTCGGAGCTGAATGACACGAAAGTGACGAAACGAAACACAATATGAATTTGACCACTGTACTTAGTTCCCCCACCCCTCACAAGAGATAGCGGACAGATGACAAAAAGTAAACAAACCATTGGTAGGGTCGTGTTTTTCTTAGAACTGCCTTTTGATCCTTGTGCTTGCGTCAGTCTACAATATTATTTACTATTGATGCTATATGCAAACATCTCCATCTGCAGAATTGATATTGTTTTATAATTAATTCTCAATAATATAGTACAATTTTTAAGTTTTTGTGGTATATATTACAGCTGAAAAAACACGATATTTCATGTATTTGAGCATTTCATATCTAATTAATATTTATTTACCACTTCAGGCTAAATGAATAACTGGTGTGCTTATGGTACAAGTTTGTTCGATACTTTCGATACCGATAACTTGAATATCGTTATTGATGTTTCGATATTATTGGGGTATCAATATATTATTTCGATATTGAATCGATACCAAATATCGTATCAAATGTAGGTATTGAAACGTCCCGTCAATGTTCCACTGGCCAAATTTATTAGTTTCCCTTGTAGAATGATATCGATGTATAAACAATGTTCACACAAATTCCAGGAATTATACTGCGCCAATACTATAACTAGTTACCGAAGTATGGCCACTGAATCAAGGAAGTTAACAGAGATTTTCGTTTAATAAAAATAAAATAAGCTATTTTGACCTGCAAGAATAAAACAAAATATATTTTATAAATTTAACAAACAAATGTCGGAGAAACGGTATGTGAGTAAAACAAATGATATAAATAACAGCCGAGATAGGTCAAACTTGTATGGTGAACCTATTTTATGAATGGCCGAAGTATTCTTCCGCGCTGACATAGTTCAATATTTCTCAACCATGGGTAGCTCGTTTCAGCGTAGTTTTGGTAATGTAAGCCTTTATGCGGATACGTATAACGTCGAAAAAAATACACTTTATTCGGTTCAAAATAAATTTTATTCAAATGATGAAATACTGTTATATTCGGATTGCTTTGTAAAAGTTTGATCAAATAAATAGTTTTAGTACAAATTGAACGGTAATTTGCTGTTAAATATGTTATTTTAGCACTATATAGAAGGAAAGGACATCCAAATTTTTATATTTTAAAAAGCAAAAGTTATGACTTAATTCCTTTACTATAGTATGGTTTTTGTTTGAAATTTTTAAAACGAAAAATGGCAACGTTATTTGCTTCCGCGTTGAGCATGTTTTGCGCACGTATTTTCTGGGTTTCCCCCCCCCTCTTAAGAGGTACTTACCCATTTGCTTAATATTTGTGTTTGTTTCTGATACTTCATTTTGTAGGTTAGGATCTGGTCTATTTGTAACATTATTATCATATGATATTCTTAGAGTCAACAGCAGAAGACAAAGCTAGATTAAACATAATATGGCCTCTTGAAGCCATTTCAGCAAAAAAAAAAGTCACTTTGTATTGAGTTCTAATAAATAACTCACTTTTTTAAGAGCACCAAACAACCAGTTGAAAACTAAATAAACAATTTTTGACAACTGACTGGAGCATGAATGGAGTATGATGCACACATGTTGTTTTCAACTTGTTTCAAGGTTGTTATTTCTAGGGCATAAAAGTGGTATGATCAATATTTTGACATATACATATTTTTATACTTATGTTTGATTTACTTACCAATGCATGACGGAGGTATGTGTAGTGTTTTAGTAACATAACTAACTACTTTATGCACAAGAAAAATTTTTGTTTAACTGTTTATGAATGCATGGAAGAGCTATGTGTGGTTTAAGGTTACATATCTCCTTCATTCACAAGAAAAAAACATTTCTTACTTGTGGAGACTGGACTATGTGCTTGATAATGTTACATATCCCCTTCATGCCCAAAAACTTCACATTTTGTGAACACATACTTCCTTCATGACCCCATTATCTCAGTAAATAAAGCCTTAGAGGGCAGGAGTCAGCGTAAAAAAACAAGCTAACACATAACACCTTCATTCCTACTGACAGCTGGATTTTTTGCATTTTGTTACATAACCCCTTCATGCACTCATCTCTTCATTATAGTAATTGCATTCTATACAGTAGCATAAAAATAAAAGATTTAGTTGATGGTATGGATCTAATTAAAATTAGATTTCATATTTTGTTTGAAAAGTGAATTTAAAAAATATGGCTATGTACTTTTCTGGTAAATCTTAGTCACTTTGCTTCAGGATACGGAATTAGATCTGATGTTTTGACTCAGTGGAAGACTATGTCTAGATTTATAACTTAAATTAAAAGAGAAACTACTAGAAACCTCCATTAATGGCACATTATAACTAACAAAACAAATAATCCGACTGATGCCAATCTGTAATCTGCTGTTTGAACTGTTATAAAAAATTGTATTTATTCTGAAACATATAAAACAAAAATTAATTAGAATAAAATATATTAATTTTAGAGAATTTTTATAATTAACAATGGTAACATTATAAATACTATAGCTATGCCTGTGTTATTTTCCAGAGGTTTAAACAGTTGAATTGACCTGTCCACCAATAGAAGTTAAGTGCTAAAACACAAGATATAATTCAGAATATATGCACACAAATACAACAATAACACTCAACTTGGTCACAAAATCAATGCTATTTAATAAAAAAAAAAACATGGTTTTGTTTTTTGTACACTCTGCAGTGTTATGCAATACTTTGGAAGAATTTATTAAGTTATTATATTTTTTCATGCTTTGATTTCCCTATGTTACATAGTAAAGTTGTGCTGTAATATAGTAATAATATCTGTTGGGTTGTTTTGATTTTAGAATGTAGTGGCTGTAGTTGGACTGAAGTGTGGCATGGAGTGGAAGCAGCCAGGGTTGTTGTTGCTGGATTAGTTGAATTCATCAGAGTACATGGAGCTCGGAAACTACCTGCTGGGGAACCAGGAGGAGTTGGTGGAGCGTTATCACAGATACATGCACATAATGGCAAATATAAGATTAGTTTATGTCGTGATCTAGGTCTTAGGGGAAGCTGTCCACGTGGAGCAAATTGTACATTTGCTCATTCTGATGATGAGTTAGAAAAGTAAGTTTTGGTTTTATAAACATGTTATATGTATTACATTATTGATTATACATTTATATAACCATATTATAAATAGGAAAAGTATATTGTGTTTGCTAATAATAATTTAACTCAAAAAAACTTTCTATGTGAGTTTTACTAAACTTTTCCTGATGTAATAAGCAGTGGAGTCCCGGAAACATGAGCTTCGTTTTATCATGTTTTTGATTTTTCAAATGGGTCTAAGTATTGATTGAAAAATTCCAAGTTTTATTAAAAAAATACAGTTTTGGTGTTTTTTAACTTAAGTTTACGAAAGAAATGATGACAATGAAAAAATCTACAAGTAAATATTATTAGAGAAAGAAAAAAATAAATGTACAAAAGTAAATGAAATCACTAAAATAAAACTATTTCCAATGTCTGCTTAAATGATTTAAAATGTTCATGTTTGTAACGAGATCTTTTGATAGAAACAGAACCAAACATTGTATGACCCTCTAAATTATAAATATTTTATCATTAGATTTTTGTAAATAACTAAAAGATACCTGCAGTCAAATTTTGTCAAAATATAGTGTTTTTTTGTTTTACAAAATAGGTATCGTGCTAAGAGTCGTAAAGTGGGAAGCAGAAATAGTTGTAAAGATGAAGACTTTCTTGGAGAAACTATGTTTTCACATTCAGATGACATCATTTTCAACTCGCAGCAACATAACAATTTTGTTCGAGAAGGTTAGTTTTAAAATAACCTTATAATTTATGAGGGTGATACAAATAAAAATGTAATTTTGAGGGTAATTTTACTAGTGTTCACAGCAAGCAATTCTGAGCTGGATGAAAGAGTTGTGGGGGAGTGGTCGGTTTGTTACGGGGGGAGACCGGTTTGGTGCTTAACGAATTATTATAAAGTTTGTAACCAATGAAGGGGTTAAACTTTTGGAAATTTTAACTCTTTTGAGAGCACAGTTTGGGGACGCTATAAACTGTCCCAGAACTGTATGTATACTTGGGTGAGAGAGTTTAAAGATGGCCGAGAAAATGTAAAGAACAAAAGTCATGATTCACGCCCAAGGTCAAATCTTACAGATGACAATATTCGTTTGGTATGAGAGCTTATCGAAGGTGATAGCTGGTTTACAATTGACGACATTGCATTATAGAAGTGGATATCACCATTGATAGTGTTCATACCAATATCGGTGAGCATCTTGGGTTAGACAAATTAGTGCTCGATGGGTTCCAAGGCTCTTAACCGAAAATAAAAAACAGGTCAGGTTTTAGATATGTGGCATACTTTTGGATCGATTCGGGCGAGTAATGAGTGGTGGAGGATGGATTTAGCCTGCCCGGAAAAAGCCAAAACCCATCTCTCAGGTGGACCAAAACGGCAAAAGTGTGTAGACCTTCAAGGAAGCTATGTAGAGAAAAACTGATGGGTTTTCTTGTGTGAAATATGTGACCACTGGAGATGAGAAAATAGTAAATATAACAAGGAGGCCTAAAGCAAAATTTAACCATGTGAATGTATGTGAGAGACGCAGAGGTTTAAATGAATAAATAAAGTTAGAGTCAATTAAAAGATAAAATTTAATAACAAATCAACTCCTATGAATGCAAGTGTACGTACGAGCGTACGTACGTGGAGTAACATTTAATATATAACAGCTGATTTCACCCATCATCTGTAAACCCAGTGTATATTATAATAGTTTAAGGTTATGTTTACAACTTCAATCGTTATAATTTCTTGTGAAGTTGATTTTTTTAAATATGAGTTATAGAACTAATGTTATGCTATAATGTATGTTATAATTATACGTTATAATATTTGCTTTGAGGTTATAAACTGTATATAAATACAACCTTTTATCATCAAAATATTCGTTCATACAAATTTAAAGAAGAAATACCTATTCGTTTAACTTAATAATATAACAGCTGATTTCACCCATCATCTGTAAAACGCAAACAAAACCTAGCGTAGATTATACTTTGGGGTTATGTTTACAACTTCAATCAATAATATAGCCTATAATATTAATAACTTCTAAATCATTTGATCTATCAATATGAAATAAAAGGCAATTAAAACATAATATTTGTATCTTTCTTTAAATATATATATAATAATATACATAAACACTATAATTATATTTATTTCAATATTAATATTATACGAATTTCCCGATTTGTAACTTCGATTTATAAATAAATAGAGGTACAATGAAATGATCTTATTACTTAATAATACAAATTGAGTACATATGAGTATTATTTCGGGTTCAATGTTTATAAGTTTTTTTTTCTTGCCGGCTTGCTAACGGTTATAAACTAGTTGTAACACAATTTCTTTATAAAGTCAATAGCCTACATAACAAATTAACAAAATTCTTAATTACTAACAACAATTATTTCTTTACTTAGCCTAATCAATTGTGATTGATTCGTATGTGATAATTGAATGATGATTACAATTTTGAACTTATTCTAAAATTTTCTACTTAAAATAAGATTGTCCTTTGATCAATTTTTAGACTGAGGAAGTTAATGATGTTATTGGTGGGTAATTTTGAAGAGGTATAAATTTTATAATAGAAGGTCTGCAGATCTGATGTGTTGTGATGAATAATTCTAGTTGACTCACCCAAATAGCTTGGTGGATATTATAATTTGATATTCTATTTTTTTTTTTTTTTTAATACTGTACTTGATATTATTTCTTCTTGTTTCCCAATCTAGCAGATTTATGTTGTATGTTTTAAATTGTCTGCCATAAAATAAATAATCAACTGTTCTCCAACAAAGCTAGTAACAAACTCTCTACAATTAACTACCTTCTTCTTCCTCTCTACTCCAACTATCTTCCTCTTCTTCCTCCTCAAAGTTATTACTTTTTCTTTCCTTTTACATTATGTTGGCCTACACTTACAGTAAGCCTATATGGTTTTTACAAACATGATGAGATCTTATTACTAACGTTTTTGAAATGGTATATGAATATAATGGGCTATGTGTTTTTTCTTTTTTTTTATGAGTATCAGGGACTGATAACTAATAATGAGATGATCCCTGATATGATGTACCAACTGCTTATGAATAAACACGAATTTTTGGTATCTTTACAACACAAAATCTTAACAAATATTCCTACAGTTATATAGTCCCTATAATTGTACACATTTACCGAATTAAAAATCCCCGTCTGCATAGTTAGGTAGGCCTAAATAAAGTGTGTTGTTTAAATAGTATTTTGTATAAATGATGTATTTCTGATGCGCATCTAATCAATCCGCCTGTGATTTTTCGCGGGGATTTACTAGTTAAATAATAATTTAATAACAGCAGACACAAATCTCATAAGTAAAAAAGCGGACATAAACTATAAATGATGTAGTATATACACATATGATGTTAAATAAGTATTAGTGAAAGAACTAAATGTGAACTGTGCGTATTTGATAAAAAATAAAGTCACAAAAGACAGTTCAAATCAAATATAATTCATAAAAAAACAAAACAACAAATAATAATTCACATATATATAACAATAATAGTGCCCGGGAGAACATCTGTGATTATGCAAACCTAAGAAAATCTTAGGATTGGTGGAAAGGCGGATATGAAATTTGGAGAAGAAAGGTAGAAGGACACTCTCTGTTATGGAAGTCATGGCTTAACTTGGTTGTCTTAATGTGGAGATCCACATTACAATTGTAAAATTGATGTATTTTACAAAGTTTCATTGATTTTAGTAGCGCAAAGGCTAGTTCTTATGTGTGTACAAATATTGTACTAATCGTCAGTAATTTTTCTTCGAGTATTTGTGAGGATTTGAGGTGATAAAGATTGCATCCATGAGGGGCACAGTTGTGAATTGTGAAATGGATGAAGAAGTGTATTTTGAATTAAGAGCAGTGCTATATGGGCCCATAACTAAAATTCGCAAGTACAGTAGAACTCCAATTATCTGAACTCCAACTATCCGAATCGCTTTAAGACGGAAACAATGCAATTCGCAAAATAATCATTCTGTCTACACTCGCTATTGTTCTTCTCTGCGCGAAGCTAGTTTAGGCGCCAGGGGTCAAACGGATGAATACAGTCAAACAGCTTAATTTAACCGAGATGTTCAGCAAGCAATGACATTCATTTAAGCATGGCTTAGCGTGTAAAAGTGTTGCTTTTTCATTTAGCTAAGTAAAAGCTCTTTTTATTAAAAAATACAGGTTTTGTTCTTCCATTTTCAACATACATACAGTAATTAATTAACCTGTTCGGGATTAACATACTCTAAATCCTAATTCATGCTCAGACTAGGTTATTTCAAGCATGGGACAATGCGTCTGGCTTTGAATGCCTAGATCTAGTGGCCTCGTTGCACCATTTGGCTTCGAACCGGGTACTTTACGTTTTGGTCGAATTTGGGGGAACCAAGCGAGCTATAAGGTCGCGTAAAAAAACAAAATTTGCAGAATAACATCCTACATTTACATTTGTAGAAAAAACTCTAAAAAAAATTCATTTTCCTAGTCAAAATCTCAAAAAATTGTTACTTTCGGTCCAAAAACGTACTTCCGGTTGTTGGATTTTTTTGGTTAACGAACTTGTCCGAACTACATAGACTACCAACACGTGTACCAAATCGGACTTAAAATGCGGCCGCTAGAGTGCGAACACACACATATATATATATATATGAATTTTAATGACACCCCAAAACGTGTTCTGGGGACCATGATCGGTGCTCATTTGCTACTCCTGACCTTGGGTCTCACCATAAAGTCCACTGCAATAGCTCATTTTTCCTATGGAAATTCGCTAATAAGTTAGGAAATTCTTGGTGTTTTAATGTTTTTTTTGTGATAATTACATCTTTTTCTTAAGACTTTATTATTGTATTCCATCAGTATTTAGTTGTATAATTTAAGTTAAAAAATAATTTTAATATTCTACAATATACATATATTGCTAATTCTTATATTGCTTGTGTGCTTTGGTAATGTGTTATTTTTCTGTAGGAACTCGAGCACCTGAGTTCGGCAATGTAGGGAAGTTTCCCTTAACCAATGGTCATCAATCTCCATATCAACCTTCTCAACAACAAATGTTTGCACCTACTCCTGGTACATACACACCTGATATATACAGGTTAGTACTTTAGTTCATAACTTAACAACATGTATTTCATTAAATGTCCTCATATAAGTGTTGTATGTTAGTTAAATTCTTTAACAGCTGTAATGTTACCAAAATAAATAAAAAACAACCTAAATTTGATCACATGTAACACTAACTATTGTCATGTTTGGTAGCAGTGTCTTATTGAACAAATTTTATGAAATATTTTTTAAATTTCTTTTTTAATCTCAGGTAGAGTTATGATTGTTTTTTAGTGCTGCACCTCACAACATGGTGTTGAGTTCTGGTGGCCAACTCTATGCACCTCAACCTGACTATGCAGCTACAGCGCCTCCTCAACCAGAACATAGACCTATAGAACCAGCTCTCACACACACAAAGCAGTCATGGCATGGACAAATACCTCCTCCACCTCCTGCTAAGGTACTGCCAACTTATAAAGTCTTAACTGTTTTCTTTTTTTTTTCGATTCAAAAGTCAAACAATTTCACAGCATTATTATTAAATTATCATCAACTCCTATAAAAGCGAGTATACATACATCCGTACTTACATACGTGTATGAGAAACATATAATATAACAGCTGATTTCACATATCATAAACAATACATAAACAAAACCTAGTGTAGATTATACTTTAGGGTTTTGTTTACAACTTCAATCATTATAATTTCTTGTGAAGTTAATTTTTTTTAATACAGTAGAGCGTCGATAATCCGAACGTCAATAATCCGAAACGTCAAAAATCCGAACGCATTCCAAGGCAGCCCCTGCAAAAATTTTATTTCGCAAATTTCAATTGCGTCGTTAAAAAATCCACAAAAATCTTCACTGCAGTTTGACATTACATTACAGTATCTCTTTTTAAAGCCTGCTCTCACACGCCCTCACAGCAGACTGGCTGTCAGTATTTTCACTGTCACGCTAATAAGCTGCTTTAGCACTAGCAGTAAACAAATATCGTGTTTGTCTCAGAGTTGAACAAAGCGGGGCGGGGTAATAACCTTGGCTTGTCTATTTTTGTCTACACTAGCTCGCCCCACTAACTCAGTCTATCTCTTTATCAGTTATCACTTCCACCCTCAGTCAGTCAGTGTCTACAGGACAGTAGATATCATTGCTCTGTCTTTCGTACATTTTTAGTTTTTTCATACAGAAAGTTCATTAATTTCTCTGTGTAATCATTATAACAGTGTGTTTTACATACAGTAGTGTACTGTATAATAATTTTTTTATTTTTTGTTTGTGTTAACTATAATGTACAAGTAAATTTTTAAACATGTATAGTACATACTGTATTGTAATTGAGAGTTCCAAGCGTAATCATGACGTGAAGGTTCTTCTAAATCATAATATGTAAGTAGTCTTACTTTCTGCTTGTACTGTTTAACCACTTTAATCAATTAAAGGGCATATATTTTAGCCTAAATAGCATTTTCTTGGTTATTTTCAAAAATCCGAACAAATTGAAAATCAGAACCCCCCTCGGTCCCAATTAGTTCGGATTTTTGACGCTCTACTGTATGTGTTATAGAACTAATACTGTGCTATAATAGTTTATAAGATTTGCTTTAAAGTTTTATAAACTGAAGAATATAAATACAACCATTTATCATCAATATTTACAAATTTAAAGAAGAAATACCTATTTGTTCAACTTCGGAAACATTCGTACATCTTCATATAAAAAATAAACTTATTCGATTATTAATTTATTCACTATAATATTAATAACTTATAAATCATTTGATCTATCAATATGAAATAAAAAGCAATTAATAGATAATATTTTTATCTTTCTTTAGATATATAATAATGTATATAAATACAAAAATTCAACAAATAGGAATATAATTTTATAATCCTTTTAATTGCACACAATTACCGAGTTAAAAATCCCTCATCAGCTTAGTTAGGTAGGCCTAGATAAAGCAGTTGTTTTTAAATAGTATTTTTTAAATAATGTATTTCTGATGTGTATCTAATTAATCTGCCTGGGATTTTTCATGGGGCTTACTAGTTAATTTTAAAATACGTTTTGTTAATCTTCCTATTATTATTATTTCTAAATTAATATTATTATTATTATTATTAAATTATTTTTTCTGTTTTAAATTTAATACTCTATATTCCAATATACAGTTCATATACTCAATGAGACAGTTTTCCTTGGAATTTAAATAGTTTTGATAAATCAAAGGAGTACATTTTTTAATTGTACATTAAGAATCAGTATACAAAATGTAAAAAAAAATAGTTTCAATTTGTAAATACAGTAAAGTCCCGATATTTTGAGTTGAATCGGACCGAGAGTACCTCGGATTGTAAGAAACTTGAATTGCACGAAATGTGCAAGAGGTTAAAATAAAATTACCATTTATAGTCTTTGTATAACCGCAAAACTGGAAGTTGTATTAAATATACAGTATTTTGTATTGATCACTGAGATACAAAAGTAATTTTATATACTGTACGAAAATAGAAATTTACTATAAGAAATCATAAATAGTTTTTTAACTACACAACAATGTTTACGAGCAGCAATGTCACGCCAACAGCAGAGTAATACGATATCGGCTGCATTAGCTTCGGGTTGTTCAACGTAGCATAGCGCTGCATCCAAATCAGCGACTAAACAAATGTCACACACAGTTACAGTAGTGGAATTTATTTATTTTTAGACACGTCCGGATTGGTTTCGAGTGACCTTGTAAGAGAGGGGTGGGGAATACGGCAGTGGCAGGAAAAATTTGTTTCTTTGGAATTTTTGGATATTGAAGACACTATTTGTGGTTTGAATTACACGGTACTTCAAATTATCGCAACTCGATTTACCGGGACTCTACTGCATATATGTTTAGAAAATATTTATCCATATGCTGAAAAAATACTGTAATACTATTATTTTGTTTTATGTCTACTCACAAAGTACTGTTTACATTCTCATTAAGTTCTGTTTATTCTTCCAACGTTTCATATTAGGTTTTACTTCTGTTTAAATTGTTTTCCATATTCTGACTAACTTCGTTGTGCCCGTTCAACAGCAGTTCAACCTTGTTTTCTGTTTTTTTCAGTTATATTCTCTAAAAAGGTTATTATGCTTTCGTTAGTTGTTTGAACCTTGAACAGTCTGTTTATAGATTTCCTTTAATAAAACCAGAACATTATTGTTACTAGTGAGCTTGATTGATTAGATTGAAAAGTCAGATTGATTAGATTTAGAATCATCATCGAAAAAATGGCTATTTTGCTTAATTTTTGAAGAAGATATCAAAGACTTGATACCTTAGCTAAATGCCCATTTTTCTTACACATATTACAAAACAACTTTTTGCAATCAGTTCGACAATCACCTAATTTGTGGTTACCTTTTCCACATCTGATACAAAGATTATCTATACCGAGAGCTAGGAAGTCAGGTCGGTTACTTTGAGAACTTGACTTGTGGCTATAATTTTGTTTGAAGGTATTCTTTCTCTGATTTGACTTTGATCGACTTCTAGAATAGTGTCTGGAAGAGTTGTAGACTTTGTTAGTATTACTAGTGTCGTTGTGTGAAACATTGGATTTATGGAAACTTGACTGATTGTTATTTTGACTTTGAGTGATCTGTTTGCTCTCTATTTTTGAGGCTTCAAGGGCTATGGCTTTGGTTAGAATATCGTCAAAAGATGGCAATTTTGATTGTAAAATATATTTTCTCTTAACCAGTTGTCTCTCAGACCTTGAATGAATTGAGCGCTTAGAAAAACATCGGCAATTGATGAAGTTTTGTCACATTCACATTTAGTTACAAATTCAGATACTGATTGATTTTCTGTTTGGTAAAGATTTAGGAAATAATGTTGGGAAACTATAACACTTTTCATAGATGTAAGCATTTGTTTGAAAGATTTTATTAGATCTTCATAGCTGAATTTATTTACTGGGTTTTCTGAGCCTAAAAATGAAGCTAGGCTATTGTAATGGACAGATCAATTGAAACACACAAAAGTTGAGCTTGTTTTTCTTTGTCAGTTACATTTTTCATTGAACAATAATTTTCAAAACGTTCGACATAGTTTAGAAATTTTTCCTTTTTAGAATCAAAGTTTTCAAATGGTATTAGGTTAGAAGTTGACAATAGTTTCATTTAAGCCTACATTTTCTTTGCCATTTACTATCGTTGAAATTGTATTTATAAGCATTTGTTGCTGTATAACCATAGTTTCCATAAATTGTTTAAATTGTTCAGGATCCACCTTGAAATTATGCAAGTTATTTGAATCTACAGGAATTGAATTAGTAAATAGTTTGAATTAGTATTTAAAATTTGTAACTGTTAATATGGTTTGACCTGAAGGCTTGAAAATGATGCTAATTTAGCCTAACTAGCTTAAATCTTCTGGCTTAGTTTGGTTATTAATTACATATTTACCATGTGATAATTATAATATTCTTCATGTTTCTCCTATTATAACGTTAGCCCACGTTGGCAAACCATTTTATACCGTTAGGCGTGTAACAATTCAAAATATTCAACCAATTATGAATAATAGAAATGTAATGTAAATACTTATGAAGCTAGAAAGAGAGATAGAGAAGACCTAAAGAATGTGATTCATTCTACAAATGACGACAAGCGCGGCGCCTAGCGGAAAATATTCACAACGCTAATGAGAACGTCTAGAAAAGAATCAACCACTACTTACGACACTACTACAGCTATTTAAAAATACTTCCCGACCTTTTAGACCTATAATTCCTATATCAAAAAGCTTCAAAATTAATCTATCTATCCACGTAAATTGAAATATTGACCAAATATAAAACCATTCGACGAAAATCTGTACTTTAAATTGAGAATCCAACATGCCGAGATGATTCATAAACAAACAGAAGACGACAGAATAAATTAAATTGCGAGCAAACTACCATTTAAATAGAAAATTAGATTAGGCCTATGGAAGGAACCAACATTTCTACATCTGAAAAGTCTTCGTCGACAATATAAAATAAACCCGTTAAGTCAATAGCAATTTAAAACCCGAGCTATGACCGAGTTTTTCCATCATACCGAGAAGGATGGATACACAAGTCTCATCCCACTAACTACATACTGCGCTGTGATTGGCCGTACGATTTTACAATGAAATTCAATCCGTAATAGTACAACCGCTTAGTATAAAGTTTAGAAAGTAAATATTTATTGTAAATAAGGAGTTATTTGAGTGTTTTATTTAATTTATTAAACTAATTTCATTTTATCACATCTTTATATTGTGTTATAATATTTTCACTTCTCCAAAACACATTAAAGTTCTTAAAATCAAAACATACACCATAAATAACACATAAATAGCTCACTCCATCTATGTACATTCACAAATCCCCATCCCAAGAAGACATCAAAATGAAGAAGGCATTACAAACGATTTCCTGAAGACCTTGTGAGAACCTCTAAGGACTGATTGTTAGATTCCAAAGAGGCCAGTTGTGTTTCTCTTAGCTGGCGATTTGAGAAGAATTCAAGATCAAAATCCAAGATTAATATATCCAGAACTTGTGCTATGTCAATTTTAATAACTACAATTCAATACATTTTACCCATTTTTTTTATCTTAACTACTCGATTTTATATAAAAGAAGGCGTCTGAACTATGGTGAGATTATTCCATTAATAATTATATCTTTTCACGTATTACGACCTAACCTACTCCCAGAAACATTCGAACTTGTTACAGTAAAAGGCTGATCACCTTATTACCCATTATTCAGTGATTGTGAAAAACTATAAATGATAAATATATTTAATTCTGAACTGTACATAACTTGAACTTTACGATTTCTATGTTACACTTTCACACATACACCTACACGAACACAGATAAACAAATTGTACTCACCATTTTAACTTTTCTTTTGCATTTGTATATATAGTAACGTTTTAATTTATCATATTTTCATTTAATTTTATGTCTTGTTTCAACTGTTATTTGGAAAGAGTCGGCACCAACCTCCCGAGTTTAAGAATCTTGTGTCTCGCCGATTGTGCTATAAACTTTATTGTATGAAACTTTCTTATATATTTGCATAAAGACTTTGATATTTCATACTTACGATACCTTTATGAATCAATAATTTACGTTTAACTGTTAAAATAAATAAATTGTATATTTAAAAAACAGAAACAAGTAAAGTTAACCTTTTACATTTGTAATCTGAGTTGAAGTTATTTCTTTATTAATTAATTGTCAAACTGTTTATTGTTATATTTCACTTTGGCACGCCAACGTGTGGCTTTCCATATCAAAGGTAGTTTTGAAGTGACTTAAATCAATTACCATTTATTGGTATATTTCAGGCGTTATAAAAATAAAATAATAATTGTAAATTAAACTTGCTTAAAAAAATTGGGTCGAGAAAAATTTCAAATTAAAAAAAAAATTGTTCAAATTAGTAAAAAGATTATATGTGAATTATCTTTTGCTTACCTCTCACTGAATAATTTAATTTTAATCAAAAACACTCTTTGTTCAAACTACTTTACTTTAAAATCAAAAACAAACACTTAACCTCAAAAAACTTTCTTCATTTACTTTTAAAAATCATATATAATGTCTCAATGCTATATGACGTCATCTGTGACTATCCCGCTTCATCCCGCCAACCTACGTCATAGTGCAAAATTTATTGTAAAAGATTACACCATACGTGGCAAGCGTCCTTTCCCTCAAAATAATCTCATATGTGTGTCATATTTAATAATCATGCATATCGTATTTTACACAAAACATTTTATTCTCCGGGGTGTGTTTCCCTGCTGCTTAAAGTACTTACTAGATGGACAATTGTGGGAACCAATGAGATTCAAGACATCATAACGAATGACTAAACTTCTTTACTCACTCATAGTCAAAATATCTTTATAAGAGAAAAAATTCATTTAAAATACATGAGTTACAAAACATAGCTTTATGATCTACAACATACAACTTAAGATTTTATGAAAAATGAGACGCAATTTTAATTTAGAATAGGCCTGTATAAAAAAATTTAATTTAAAAGCAGACTGGAAAGTTATTATATTCTATTGTTAGTAATATTTACAAAACTGTTCAAAAAGTTCAATATGTACCTACGTTTTTTATTGTTTCTACCGATACTTGCGTTTTACAAGATGTTCTATGAGGTGCAATTTCTAGCACATGGTCACCTGTCGTTATATAACGAATCCTCCTAAAATATTTGCTGGATTTCGATGACTAATCATATATGTCCAATACGTTAGTAAAAGTTCACATTAGATTACAATTTATCACTCTCCCTTACAAACAATCCTTCATTTTCCAATGAACTCACAAACCACACAATGCCGGCTATACAACCCAACCTTTACGCCATCTTGAAGACAATTGGAGCAGTACAATGCCTCTCTAGAAATTCTTCGTTGTCGCTCAACAGCGCTGCCATCTATATCAAGTCCGTCTTCTATATCACTATAGACGTTTGTGTTATTATTTCCTTTATTATGTGATATAGTTCTTTTGATAATTATTTTGAAATATACTACAACTTTTCATTATGTGACCTTAATATTGTTTTAGACTGTATTTTGATAGGCACTGTTATTTTTATCAATGTTCAACTTTCACACAAGTATATAACACACTTTTTTTTACCATTGTATTTTCTTATTTATTAAAATTTAAGTCTGCTTTTTTAGTTTTATATATTACAGTCTGCACTTTTTATCTTTACATATTTAAGTTATTAAAATTTACTTATTTTGCGTTTTTGATTTATTTATATACATATAAATACAATTCATTAAATTTTGATTACTAGATCTTGCGTATCTTATGTTACTAGACCTTTCATTCTTTGTTTCTACATTATAGGAATTTACTTGTCCCATCATACTTCTCTATCACATGGATTGTATGTGTCACACTATTAATTTCTAAATTGATCTCCTCGTCGCCAAAACTATTGTGTCTTGAATTGGTTGAATTAATTATAATAAGATATTGATTAATACATTTTATTAACCTTGGTTATATTGAACAGAACTTGAACAACAATGTACTAAAACTATTGCTCAATTGTTATTTACATATGACTATAAACATATGATATCTACAATAGTAATAGATATAATTTGTGATAGGTTAAAAATATGAATCCAAGGAAACAACCACTAGTAGTAAAGCTAGTGTTGGTCTGAAAATCTGTATGGAATCTGTCATGAAGTAGGCAACACTGTACAGATCAGCTGATGTTAAAAGGCAGACAAGACGATGTAGATGAATGTTCTACAAGGCAGTTGTATATTTAATAACCAAAATCACTAACATGACAAAATCATTTTTAATAAAATAGTTTTAAAAAATACAGAAATAAATAACGAAAAAAATGTTTACTTAAAATCATTTTGTATAAGCTAAGTACAGATTTAAATTAAGATAAGATCTTAGGATTTTTTCGATCCAATCCTACTTTAATATTTGAGATTGCCTAAGTCTTTGAATATTAACCTATTACTAAACAAAACATTTTTAATTGATGATATTTGATAACACTCTACAGGCTATATCCTATACCAGATTATGTTTTGTTTTTTCTAGATTCAGAGAATGTCGCCAAATAAAAGTTTGTTAGCTTTGCACCATCGTAAATTTGAATTGATGTCTCAGTTAGAAAGGTTTGTTGGCAAGTGCAGCAACTCCCCAACAAGGCCTGTAAGTATATGGTCATGCTTTATTACTCAAAATAATCTAGTCAAATAATATATTTAAAAACAACAAAATACTAATATTTCAGTAAAGTTTGTTGGAAGTAAAATTCAGCAGGGTTCCTAATTTGTCTTAACAACAACTTCAATTAATTAAAATGGCTTGAAGCATATGCATATGAGTTTACAATCTGTATAGTATACATAAACCACAATCATTGTCAAAATTATAAATAAAGTAGTTCCCCTTTCCAAAAAAGTTTTAGTACATTCCATTTAATATTTCTTTACTTGAATTTTTTAAATAAGAATTTTTTGGATGTAAAACATAATTTTGAAAACAAATTTTGAACGACTTGAATCTATCATAAATATTCTGAACTCATGATATAATTTTATTGTGTAGTATTGTATTGTGTCATTTTGTTGCTACTGTAATGTTTAAAAAATATTGTTTGACTTTCTACAATATCAAATTAAGAGAAACAATCATGATTATCTTATATATTACTAAAATGCTCACTCTATTGTGCAAATTTCAGGATTATCAGACTTGTACTTCAACATACTCAATGTGGAACTCTGGAGGTATATTGCATACAACTTCAGGATCAAATTCACAAGTTAGCCATATCAGTTCAGCCAGGCCAGTTGTATACAGGTTAGAATTGCATTTCCTTACAATCATAGTAACATAATATTGTGTTATACTCTTTGCACTAATAGTTAGATTTAAGGAGTTTTATTTTTGTATTCAATTAATGATTAAGCAATTAATGTGTTTTTAGCAATTTGCAACATTCTTCTTGAAAAAAATAAAAATGTGTGGTTATAATGAACTTAGTTTCTTTAACTTTAAAAACAGAATTTACTTTATTTTCCTTCCTTCCTCCTTTGACGTCTCGAGGTGTGGTTCGTAAGCCAATAGTAAGGTGCAGTCAAAGAAAAAGTACAGTGTTATTCTGTTTAACTCTAGATATTATTTATTAAAAACAAACAACTTAAAAATATGAAAATAAAAAATATAAAACAACAAGCTATACATTTACACCAAATGATTCTTAAACCCTATCTTAGGTTATAGAGAGCAAAATCTTAAGTTTATGTTTTTTACATACCAGCTGGTCGATGTTTCACACTTTACACATTTATATCACGATGAATTTATACACCAGACTGTTTGAAGATTAATAATAGTTACAATTTGCACATTTAAAACATCATGTCTCATGTCTGTAAGAGGCGATTCTTCATCCTTGCAAGTCAAAGTAAATCTGCTTAATCACTGGACTTTTCTTTACGACATAACTGTTCTAGACCATGCTAGACCGTTTTAGACTGTTTTGTATCATTTACAAATGGAAAAATTTTAATAAATGTGTTCTCTTTGACAACTTGGATTGAGACACGAAGTTGTGACTACTCTCTTCGACAGTCAGACGTAGAAGAAGGCTAAGAGGTTTTCCATGCTCTTGTTTCAATACGGGAAACCTGAATACTCGATTTGGTTAAAACTTAATAGGTTGTTCTATTTTGATATATGGGCATGTAATGTCACTGTTTATCTGTGTGTATTTTCACTCTTTATAGTATCTGTTTGTCACTCTTCACTGTCTTGTATCTATGTTCTTATAGTAAGCCCTCTCTAAATTTTAAACCTTGTAGGTTATGTTTACCAGATTCTGTTAAAATACAGGATGTCCCGTAAGTTAAATGCCAAACTTCGATGAATGGTTCTGTGGGTCAAAATAAGAAAAAAGTCCATTTAAACACAGACCCGAAAACTCTTGGTTTTCTAGATATCCGCCATTATGAGTTATGTGTAATAATTGGTTTATTCAACCCGGCATCCTATCCCAACACAGTAAACAGCAATATTGTATGTACATTTGCTGTCATTATCTTTAACTTAGCTATTATCCTTCATCCGGTTGTTTTGCCAGTTATACCATCCAAAAGGGAATCAAAAGGGCTACAAAAAAGGTGTCTTGACATTTTTTGTTAAAATGTACGGTTTTTGAGTAATTTAGGTTTGACATTTTCAAAGAGCCTTCATTTGAAACTCATGATTGGATTTAATCGCTTATTTTTCTTGAGATATATCATTGTTAGGTTAAACTTCATGCCAAGTTTGAACTCAATCAGTCAAACCGTTCTCTAGATAAAAATTATTTTGTACAAAAAACAAAATGGATGATTTCTAGAAAACAAAGCTTTTTCGTGTCTGTGTTTATATGACCTTTTTTTCTTATTTTGACCCATAGAACTATTCCCCGAAGTTTGGCACTTTACTTATGGGACATCCTGTATAAAATGTTATTTTCATAACTTTCACACATGTTTATGGCACTTTAATTGTCTACTTGAGTTAAAGTAGCACTTTGCAAGTCTTCGAGAGTACGTTGAAAATAAATAACATCCATTGCAGCACATGCTATATAGGCTGCTGGAGCTGTTGATTGTTTTCTTGAATACCAGGATATTGGGTTACCACAGTGATAAATAACACAACCACTTGTACTCTTTCCTGCCCAATCTGCTTCCGAATAACTAACTAGACCTGTATTGTGCCAATCCACAATTGTTTGATGGGTTCATCTAAGTATCTACTTAATTCTGAAGTAGCAAAAGCCATGTCTGGTCTACTAACTATAGAAATGTAAATAAATGAACCAACCAATTCTTTATATGGAAGATTTTTATCAACTGGTAGTTATAAGTCCACTTGAAAATTAGGCTCCATTGGTGTATCCATAGTCTTCCCATCTTGCATACTAAACTTAACAATAACTTTTTGAATAAATTCTTTTTTGTGAAATACTGATAAGATTCTTATTTACTGTGACTTCTGTAACAAGAAATTTTTTAATTGTCCCAAAGTCTTTCGCATTGAATTCTTTCTTCAAGTACCTGATAAGTTTAAAGGAATCTTGATCTGTACCAGTAATAATGATGACATCAACCCATAAAGTAAAATAATATTCTCACCTACGTATAAGCAGAAATCATTTCTTGATCTGACTAAACCATACTGTTACTGCATTGTTAAACTTTTCCATATCCTAGGAGCAGAATGAATACCGTACAAGCTTTTCTTCAGTTTGAGAAAGGCAGTTGGGATTTCAAGTTGTTTAACATCCCATCCCTTTTGTAATGCAACAGATAAAAGAGTTCTTACTGTTGGTAATTGTGCGACAGGTGCATATATATTCGATGAAACCTCTTTCCGGAAACCCTTAGCTACCAAACGAGCCTTTTTGGTACAATCAATTTTAACTAAGAAAATCTATTTTGTATCAATTGCCTTTTCTCCTTTTGGTAAAGCAGCTGGTTCCCAGGATTTGTGTTTCTCAAGAGCGCTGATCTCTTTGTATACAGCTTCTCTCCAACCATCATCCAAATTCATCGCAGCTTTCATTCTATAGGAATTTCTCCTATAGTGTTTTTATTCGAGCGTTCATGAGAACAGTCATTTTCAATTGGTATCTGCGGGGTTGTCACACTGACTTGTGGTTCATACATATAACATGGTGTCCACGGACCGGGAATTTCGGTAAAAGCGGGAATTATACAGGAATTTTTTTCACCGGGAAAATACGGGAATTCCGGCGGAATTCCGGGAACTTTATGCTACGACACTATTACGTAATGCGGTAGAATACTCGTTGTTTTTATCAACATTTTCGTCTCTCTGGAACACCATTGGATTACTCATCCCTTTTGATTTTTTGTACTGTAAAGAAACACTACTAAAGCCATATGTTGGGTATCTAATAAGTGAAAAACTAATTTTGCCTGAAATCGGAGGGTCGGAAAGGTAGAAGTGCGGTGAAATCCTTCTTTGTCAATGATTAAACAAACAATATTGATTCCGCCGATCCTGTTCCTTTCCTTTCTCGTTCTCTTTCTTGTTATCGACACTGTTGTTATTTATAAACAATACAATATATTTTTACTGTAAATGTAATGTTTTATTTCTGAATCTGTCTAAATTACCTCTACCATTCATAATATCCTATACGTTAAAATAATTATAATAATCTTGAACCGTGGAAGTTATTTTAGCTATACCGGCTGAAGAATTTTGTATAAAAATGTATATTAAAGTATTGTATTTTGTTTACGAAAATTGCTAGTATATGTTTTACCAAAAACCTAGAAGTCACACTTTTTTTTAAATACGGTTGCAACGAATACGGCTACTCGAAGTACTGATTCCGACTACTTTTATTCACGTAGACCTACTCTGTATATTACTAAACAAACCATTACTTTTGTAAACCACTACTCGAGTGAAATAATTACAATTTTAATAAGTAATCATATTAATAAAACAAGTAAATATACTCTACTTGTAAATTATTACATACTCACAAATAAAATAACACACAATTTACTTTTAATAATAAAAATCAGAATATAACAATGAAACAAAAGTTAACAACAATAATAAATAAACTCGGATAAAATACTTTAAATTTTAATCCAGACTTGTCAGTTCTCCGTATTTAGGACGGAGAGTTCCTATTTTGAACGTAATCTCTGGTGTTCCGTATTTGTAATCACGTTCCCTGTATTATTTCAACACAATTCAGCATTTAACAACAAATATCAATGGAAAAATGGAAACAATTTTTAGTTTGATGCATGTAAACATTTTCCGAAGTAAAATATTCAGGTAATTGTTTCGTTTGTTGAGTAAATGCTTCTTCTTTTATTTGTATTCGTGTGTAGGCTTAGTTATTTGTACACGGGAAGGTAAAGTAGGCTGAAGGTCAACCACCTACGAATTCGTTTGATATCGTGTCTATTTGTAGAATCAGGGTGTCTACTGCAATTAAAAGTAACAAATTTTATAGATCGGTAACAAAAATAATTAAAAGTATAATATTTCTATTTATATTAGGTGGGGTAACAAATTTTCATTACCCGTGATTTATGCTTTTTGTGAGAGTCCCGACAAAATACCTTTGATTAAATTGACTTGTTAGCGAATTTCTATAGGAAAGATGAGCTATTGCAGTGAACCTTATGGTGAGACCTAAGGTCGGGAGTAGTAAATGAGCACTGATCATGGTCCCCAGATCACGTTTTGGGGTGTCATTAAAATTTGTGTATATATATATATATATATGTGTGTGTGTGTGTGTTCGCACGCTAGCAGCAGCATTTTAATTCCGATTTGGAACACACGATGGTTGTCTACATCGCTCGGAGGAGTTTGTTAACAAAAAAAATCCAACAACCGGAAGCACGTTTTTTGACAGGAAGTAACTATTTTTTTAGATCTTCGTACAAGAATGAAACTCTTTTAGAGTTTTATATAAAAACATTAATGTATGATATTATTCTGCACATTTTGTTTTTTTACACGACTTTGTTGTAACTCGCTTGGTTCCCCCAAAATCGATCAAAATGCAAAATATACCATGAAAGTACCAGGTTCAAATACACGTGGGAAATTTTACCGTGTGGGCATCTTCTGATCCGAGGCCGATGGCCGAGTTTGTACACTGCAAGCGAAGCAGTTCATAACCCGAGGATGCAAGGTTGAGGTGCAAAGCGAGTTTTTCCGAAGCGAGTGGAACGAAGCAACGCGTGAGTCGAAGCTGGTTTCTTAGGTGTAAACAAATTCTACAAATGTATTTCGTAAACAGCTATCCAGCTCCTTTGAGAGTTGTTTGAAACTCTAAAACATATAAACTTAATTTTGGAAATTCGCTCAACTCACGTCAGCGGTTCAGATGCGTGGTTGAATTATTATTCCTTCCCACAAATAGCGACATTTAATTTCCACATTTACGAATTTACAACTGTCACCTAAATTACATTTTCGTGTACATTAGCCGTTGTTTTTCAAATTAAGTTTAACGCCGGTATATCAACAAATTATTGTTCTTGGGAGTAAGTTTTTTCGCGGACTTACCCTGTTTTACATTACGTTTTAATGCTGGCGTTTTATAAAATTAGCGCAAGTATATTGTATTTTAAATAATATTTTAACACTGGCAGTTCATAAAATTGACACACATTGTCTTTGGGCGTCGATTTCTTTTGCGGACATTCACTGTGGTAATTAAATTATATTTTATGACTGGTATTTCATACATTTTGCCTAATTGTATTCAGGCTTCGTTATCTTTCGTGAAAATTCACTGTGTTATATTCAATTTGAATAAACACCGATATTTGATCAAATTAGTGCTAATAGTGTTCGGGCGTTAATTTCTTCCATGGGCCATGTATTATAATATTTTAACACTGTTTTTATTAAATTGGACTAGGTCAATTGTATTTGGGCAACCATTTTGTATGCGGACATTCCTCCATGTATTTTAAATAACGTGACAACACAGTTTGCATAATTAATTGTAGCCTATATTTGGGCGTCTTATCAGATTTGTAGTTGACAGCCTGTAGAATAGGCTAGGTTTACGTCTTCAGTATACAGTAACATTACATATGTTTCTCACTTTTTTGAAAAAATATGTCAGTTAATCCTAGTTTAGGAAGCATTTTAATCGTGTTTTGCCTCATTTTCTTTAGAATTTTATATAGAGTTCAAAAAACTTAAAATTTTAAAATTTAAACTTGAAATAAAAAAAGTTGCAGTACTGTGGAACAGCGCCAATAGGTGAGTCATTGTTTGCTTCCTGTCGGCTGGGCGAGAGGGTCGGGATTTTGAGTTGAAATCCGAGAAGTCCCTTAATACAGTACTGTACTTACTCTGGGTATCATCACATCTGAAAGAATAGAATATAGGAAATGTTATCCTAATCTTTCACTTTTATCTTACTTCACCACTAGGACGTTTGTTTTGTTGTTTATATCAACCACAAAACATCATCACATTTTCTTCATTACTACTGTTGTTTGATTCATTACTGTTCAGTTGATAGCAGCACAGCATACTGCTTCTCCCCACAGATACATTGGTAAAAGTGTTCTTACTCAACTCATCAAGGTAAAGTTGATCCTTTCACTAACAACATTTTGTTGTGTTGTATATGACAAAGTATAAACTATAACAAAATTTATATTATTACAGTATTCTGCAATGCACTATATACTTTATCACTCGAAGCAACAAAGTCAAATTCTTTTAATTTTTCTTGTTCAATGTGTTGCGCTGCTTTTGAATTTTCACTCGAATAACTCGCGCATGATTACCACTGCCATGGTCACAAGAGCTGCCTCTCCCTCTAGAATTGCCGCAATAACCACGACCATGGTAAGTTGTCTTTCTTGTCTCATTATGTTTAGCAGAAGGACATTCACTCTTATAATGCCCCTCACTTTCACATTCGTAACATATTATGTCCCGTTTTTTGTTAGTATTTACCATTTGAGAAGATTTTTTGTTAGTTTCGATTGACACAATAACACTCTCAAAGCGATCTGGTATTGTTAGTAGAAGATAACAAGTTTTGTCAGTATCATCCATCACATTTTTACCGACTGCATCTTGCATCAAGCCCCTTATTAACTTTTCAAACTTATTAAAATGTTCTTGCAGTTCGCCTTCCACGAATTTCAGCATTATTAACTTTTTCATCAAATACATTTTAGAAAGTGCACTCTTTCTTTGAAGAACATTTTCTAGACTTTCAATCATCTGTCTTGCACTTTTAGCATCCTGTACATATTCTATGTATTTGTCCGACAAGGACTGTACTATAACACATTGTGCCTTTGCATCTTTCCGCTTAAATTCGATTAGTTCATTTCCTTTAAGGGCTTATACTTCTGAGTCAATATTTTTTAAAACATAATTTACATCTTCCTTTTGTAGGACAATACCTATCTTGAATTTCCAATTCATAAAATTGTCAGCAAAAAGCCAAACAAAGGTATAGTTGATGTAGGTTATGTTAGGTTATGTTTCTGTGAGCTTGATACAAGCTGCTAATAATTCTCAAGACTTTGTTATTCTAGTAACAATTTGTCTTTTCTTTATAACTTACCTGAATATAATCGGCCCAAAACCTGTTAAAATATATTATAAAGCTATAATTGAGAATTACAATCGACAATCAATAATAAAAGAAGTACACGTTCTCTATTGTAACATTTATTCAAGACTGTCCTAGGTAGAGAAAAACATAAGTTCAGATATATAAATATTCTAATTGTACATAGTAACCTTAAATCAAATTATCTAACAGATTCTACCAGCTCTCTCAAAATGTTATTTTTGATTGAAGAAATATTTCTTTTTACAAGCTAAAGAGGTTACCAAACAAATTGAATCAATAAAGTTCTATGTATTACTATCCCCTCTATGAAAACTAAACTTTTTATTAGTGCAAAGGATGTGAGGACAGTATTGACATATTCATTTAAGCTGTCTATTAAAACCACTTTTAGGTTTTGCTTCTAGGGGTTTTTTAGTGTTAGGCTTATGACGCAAAATATTGGGAGACTTACACAATGGAACATATTTTCCTATTTCTAATAATTCAATGGACAAACCTTTCAGTCTTTACAATAGAGAGAAGTAATTTGAGTTATTTGTAAGAATAGTAAATTAAAATGAATTGAGTGCAAAATGTTTCACAAAAAATGGATTGTAATGCAGTTATTAGGTGTAAACTTTACTGTTAAAATTGTGTTCTCACATTCTTGAGTCAAATAAAAACATTTAAACTATTACATATTGTGTCACTCTTGGACGTTTCCGAAACAAATATACCTAAATAAAAGTGAGCACATATTCAAAATTTAACACCATACAGGGCTGCAAACTGGTCAGTAAAGTCAGTATTTTTGGAAGTTGGTTAGAAAAAGTCAGTTTTTTTAGCTGAATTTTTAGTGGTTTTGAATAAATGAACTTGTACTCAATATCGCTAGTTTATTTTATTTCCTTACTTTGTAACATAAAAGTTAATATTTTTTTGGCACAAATAAATATGTTAAGGTCAAATTAGTTGTTAGATTAGGTTTTAAAAGCTTATTGTTTAAAGAACATTGCCCCTGAAAATAATTAACACAGTGAAAGTGGAAATAAACTTTGCTTGCTCCATGCGCACATATTTTCCCAGTTTACTGGATATTTTCAGAAAGAAGAACCTTTGATTCAACTTATGTCGTATGACCAGCTCAAAACAAGCAGACTAATGACTCGTATATGTCATTCTGAGGTTATATTCTCCTTATATTCCTTGAATGACGAGAAAAGTTTTCTTCCTCTTAAAGACATAAACTGCGGAGTAGATGCAAAAGAATTAAAAATGTTACCAGAAAACGACAAACTGGCGTTTATGTTCCAAGAAAAAAATAATTTCATTGCTAGTTGTAAACACATTTTTACCAAGTCTTCCTTGACATCAAAACCTTTATTGAATGTTTGATTCCTTCTGAAACAAAAAAAAAAAAAAAAACAGAGCTGGAAGTCCATCGTTGAAATGGCAAAAGCATTGCATATTGATTTGAACGTAGCCTCCCTTATTGATGAATGGAAGTTAGTTTGGAAGAAGATGAGCATGATAGCAAGAACAATCACATTGATGTTTACTGGAACCAATTTTTTTAAACTGAAGGCAGGTGAGATAAAGTACCTACTCGTCTCTAAGGTTGTCAAAGCAGCTTTATTAGTCCAGGATCTGAAGGGGGTTGAGTATGCATGGAAAGCCTGACACAATTTTATTTCTGATTATTGTTATAGGCACTATAGTGATCATGAAAAGCCATGTTGTCGCCCCCCAGCGTGGTCGACATCACCGGGGGGAGGGGGGAATATGGTGGGGTCACCGTTTATTAAAATGCTTATAACTTGAGAACCGTTCAAGATAAAACATTGAAAAAAGCGACAATATACTCCATAAAATATGAGCTTTAAAAAAAGGTTATAACGTTTATAGTCGTATAGTTGTTGGTTTATGAGTAAAGAGCATTTTTATTTGTAAATGAACAAAAATGGTGATTCAAGTAAGCAAAATCAATAGTTTTGTACTAAGAAAATCACTAAATAGGTCAAATATAGACATTTAAGTTATTAAAAGTGCTTCAATAAACTTAAGAAAGCATGTTGAACAGTTAATGCTACTGTAGAGGTGTTTTATACGTAGCACTAATATATACAAAAGTGCTCCGCGCCCACCACTGGCGACGAAAAACCCCACATTTTATACCTTGTTCTAGTTTTTCTAATGTTTAGTATGAAGGACTGGTTTGACAAAAAAATCATTCAATCCTTTTTTAAAGAATAGTAAATTTACTACAATTTAAAATGAAAATCATCTTCCTGAGGATAATACTTTTCGAGTTGCAGCCATTCAAATTTCAAGCAAATTTTCAAAATTTTTAAAAATTGTTAGTTCTTAGATAGCATTTGTGTTTTTTCACCGTGAAACAAGGGTTTTCAGTAAAACTGATAAGGACTAACTTTGAAGTAGAGAAATATAACTTTAATATGTGACCGAAATGGGATTTCTATCATGAATAGCTTCTGAGATACAGCTGTTTGAATTTCGGGTACACTTCCAAGAAATAAGTAATATTATGGAATGTAAAAAGAAACTAAAGTAGTTGAAAAATGTAAGTTGTTAGTAGTAGGGTACAGTTACATAAAATTACATTACATTAAAAAATGTATATTTAGCAAAATAAAAAATGTTATACAGTAGAGCGTCAATAATCCGAACGTCAATAATCCGAAACGTCAAAAATCCAAACGCGTTCTGAGTCAGACCCTGCAAAAATTTTGTTTTAGCAAATTCCAATTATTGTCGTTAAAAATATCACAAAAATCTTCAATGCAGTTTGACATTATTATCTCTTTTTAAACAATTCTTAATACCTGCTGTCACACGCCCTCACAACAGACTGGCTGTCAGTATCTTCACTGCCACGCTAATAAGCTGCTTTAGCGCTAGTAGTAATCATACATAAAGTTCATTCATTTATCTTTGTGTAATCATTATAACAGTGTGTCATACAGTATTTTTTTATTTTTATTTTTTGTTAACTATAATGTATAAGTGAACTTTTAATTATGTAATTGAGAGTTACAAGTGTAATTATGTTGGCCCTACTGTATTCGTGCAGGTTCTTCTAAATCATAATATGTAAGTAGTCTTAGATACCATATTGTAATTTACATTACTGCTTATACTGTTTAACCATTTTACTCGATTAAAGGGCATATATTTTAGCCTAAATGCTTCTTCTTGGTTGTTTTCAAAAATCCGAACAAATTAATAATCCGAACTCCTCCCGGTCCCAATTAGTTTGGATTTTCGACGCTTTACTGTATAACATAATAAATACCTAAATATTATATCCGGCACCTCTTTGAAGGGCCTGGGATTGAGGTAAGTTCTTTGTCTAATTCACTGCCCTTTCCTCCTCAGATGGTTGAAACTTGTCAACATTGAAAAGCGGAACCACGCAAACACTCTCTATGCTAGTACAGTCAAATTAGACCCAAACTGGATAGTAAAAAAAAAGTCACATTGTTTGAAGTTGTTCATTAGCCTTTTCTCTAAATGTGGTAAAAAGTCTCCTCCGATATAGCGTCGGGTTTATGGGTGGGAGTTGGGAAGGGGTAAAAAATGTGTGTTTTTAGGGCGTATTTTTAAAACATTACCCCCTAATGTTAGTTATGCGGTAAATCGCCAAGAAATTGTCAATTTAAACACGTTTTCAACCAAACCTAGAGAAATACCTTACTTTTACCCCTCCATATCTCCAAAACTATTGATCGCAGCAAAAATAATACAGAACCATTTTTGTAGAGAATTTAATTTACTTTAAAAAGTTATAGAACAAACTAATCTGTAAAGTGTAGGGTACAAATACACAACAACTCCAAGAAAAAGCGAGGATAAAAATGAGCAAGGTCGAACTGCAGCTATTAGGGCATGTGACATTGTGACAAAAAGAATGGAGAATACAAAAGTAGAAAGAGATGAAAATGATGTGCAACTTATTATTAAATTTATAAATGAACAAGACAACCCTTTAGACTTGAGAAACATAGTGAGTGGAGTTATTATCACAGAAGAAACATCGAAATTCATATTTAACTTACAAGAAAATGGAAAATTCTGTTGAAAAATTTTAAGAAGCAAAGAATTGTTGACAAAATAAAAGGTTTGTACGAGCCAATCAGGAGGAGCCCTGTGATGACAATGTCTTCAACAATGCCTGAAAAACAGCAAAGGAAACAAAGAAAACCCCTTCACCAACAAACATTAACTCAAAAGTAGTGCTAGCAAATCAAAGGGATATTCACTTCTAAGATCTGTCAATCCATGAGTTATTAGGCTATCCGAAAAGTTTAGCTCACCCAAATTAACATTTCAAGAAAAGTGTTAATACGTCTGACTTGATACTATTCGATATCACTAAAAGTAAAGTATTGTCCAATGAAAAAGTAAAAATAACAACTGTAATATTTTACTGTAAAAGAAGTTATACAACATTTTTTATTTTCCTAAATATAAACTCTTTCTTTTAATGTAGTGTTATGTTATTGTACGTAACTGTACCCTTGTAATAACAAATTATATTTTTCAATTACTTTTGTTTTTTTTACATTCCATATTATTTATTTCTTTGAAGTGTACCCAAAATTCAAACATCTGTACCTCAGAAGCTATTCATGGTAGAAATCCCATTTCGGTCATACATTAAAGGTATATTTCTCTACTTTAAAATTAGTCCTTATCAGTTTTGCTGAAAACCCCCTTTTCACATTGAAAAAACACAAATGCTGTATAAAAACTAACAATTTTTGAACATTTGCTTGAAATTTGAATGGCTGCAACTCGATAAGTATTATCCTCAAAAGATGATTTTCATTTTAAATTGTAGTAAATTTACTGTTCTTTTGAAATATACATTAATTCTTTAATATCAATATTTTATTCAAAATATTAAAATTTATAAACTACTTATTATGGTGCTCTTTCGTAAAGAATAGTAAAATGTCTTGGTAATAACAATAATAATTTTAAAAATTATGCAGAGAAATAAAGCAGCAATTGATTACAATAATGGAATTATTTATTGATATTCATACAAAATTTTGTATGAATAAACTTTATAAAAAGAAAAATCCTTTTCTTGATTTATATAAATCTTATTTAATGAAACTTTTAATGTAGCAAAGAGATTAAATTGGTACACATAACATATTATAAATCAAAATGATAATTAGGGCTATTTATGGCTCCTTAGAATGTCTTTCATATAATAAGCATCTATTTCTTCTATTATCAGAACTGTTTGATGTAATTATTAATTATAAAAGAAAAATTGGTACATATTAAACATGATATAAAGTGAAATTAATTGTCTATATGAGTCTCTTTCTCGGGGTTAAGGTAAGAGCGGCTTATCTCAAGGAAGTAGGGATTTCAAGCCTAAAATTAGCATAAAATAAATCAATGAAATAAAAGTTATTGTTTGGTTAGTGAGTGAATGATTGGGGAAATAATTGTTCATTGTAACAATCACTTTGGGTACACATTGAAAAGTTTATATTAAAATATTCTGTTACTTTAACAGATAAAATTGATATTCAATAATGTTTGTAATTTTTTTTATTTTTTTAATATAAGATCTGCATACTAGGCTATTAGTTATGACAAAGTAATTCAAATCAATTAAATTAGGTCTCACCCAATTGGTTCTGAGGTTATGCCTTTATCTTAGGTTTGACTGAGATATTATTAATCACTTTAGCCTATACAGGGTGTTACAAAAATATGTGATGGGCTATACAGGACCTGATTCTACATGCAAAAATAAGTAGAAAATGTAGAATAACATTTTTTCAATTTCGGCTTAGTTTAGCCGTAATCCGCCATTTTGTTTTTTTACAAAAACTCACTGTAACTTTGGAAATAGATAAGATATCGACTTCAAATTTGCAATAAGCATTTTATATGTTACAATTAACAAGCGTACCAAACGCAAAGAATTTATTTTTATAATTTTCAAAATGGCGGCCGTTACAAATTTTTAACGTGGAATATCTTTAAAACCATTAACTTTTAATAAACTGTGTCCGTACCATATTCCCCCCCTGATGTCGACCACGCTGGGGGGCGACAACATGGCTTCTCATGATCACTATAGTGCCTTATAACAATAATCAGAAATAAAATTGTGTCAGGCTTTCCATGCATACTCAACCCCCTTCAGATCCTGGACTATATCTCTTTCTCATGGTTCAGCAGATGTTGAAAGAGGCCTCAAGCTCATTGAGAGTTATGCTGCATGATCGGGCATATGTATATGTCTGAAAGAACTTTGGATGCCTATCTTCATGTTAAGGGCGCTTTGCACCAACTTTATGATGGAAAAGTACATTTGGTTCATATAAACAAAGAGCTCTTGGATCTCACTAGTCAGCCTACAACATCATAGGCAGTACCTAGAAGAACAACGTTTAAAGAAAGAACCAAAAAAGAAGGAAGAAGAAGCTTAGGAAAAAGAGCGTATTGCCGAAAAAATTTGAAAAAAAACTTGAGTGGAAAAAGCTGAGAGGAAAAATATTGATGATGATAAAAAAGTAGTTTTAAAAATACTGAAAAATGATGAAGAAGAGAAACAAAAAGTAGTTGATAGTCTATTAAAAGATGCAAATGAAAGATTAAAGCAGGCTATAAAAAATAAAGATCTTGTTGCGGTTAATGTTGCACAGGTAATGCTGGAAAGTGCTCAAAAAGTCAAAGTAGAAGCTGACATAAAAAGGCATGAAGTAAAATCTTTGCTAATAATTCCATTTTTTTATAAAAAACAAAAACAATGAATTTCAACTATAGTAGACTGATCATAGAGTACCAAAAAGATCTCTTAATATTTACATATAATATTCAAGAAGTTTTTAAGATGAGTTTTATGTTATAATTTTATTTTAAAATGTTTTGTGTTTTCTGTAAGTTAAATGTTTTTATTTTATTTTAATGAAGTTAAACGTTTTTTTTTTTATTTTATTGTAAGTTAAATGTTTTTGTTTTGTTCTTTTTTATTGTAAGTTAAATGTTCAATAATATGTCAATAAAAATAAATAAAAATAATAATGGTGGCAAGGGAAATTGGCCTGAGTAGCTGTAAACCAATTAACAATACACTAAAAAAATGGCAAAAACCTATTCCTTGTCATTTTAATAAACATTCATCATATTTTAAATGGGTTTAAAATATTTTACACACTATTTTATATTTGGCAAAATTCCTTATGACATATTTTAAATTAATAATCATTTTAATAGGGTTTAAAGCCAGTATTAGATTATTGGTTACTAAATCAGCAGCCTTTATTTAATGTCTTTTAAGTGTTCACTGTTTTTTTTTTTTTTTTTTTTTTATCATACACACATAGTTAACCCTTTTCCCGGTATTCATAATTGACACAAAGTGCCTCATACCAGACCTCTTTAATGGCCTAATTTGTCACTTATATTCAGTTAATGTTCAAACTACGATAAACTAATTAACTACTTATTCAATATACATGAAATTTTACCATATCTTAATATTATATTGGTATATACAACATTTGGATATTTACTTACCTAATGCAGCACAAACATTTTTTTAAAGTCCAAATAAAAAACAAATTGAAAAATAAGTTCACTCACAGTAGTTATAACTTTTACAAAAATGTTAGGAGATACTTTAGATTTGTTAGGCCATAAATTGTCTGTTTTATTTGTGTTCAATTACTACAAAACTACATTTAATAAATCAAAAAATTAACCATGTATTTTAAATTCAGTCTAGCCATGTTTTGTGTGACTCTTGGTTTACAAAAGCTGTGCTACAGATGATTATAAACACAGATCTAAAATCATAATCAGTTGGAAGAAATAGCAAATGATATACAAAATACTGTAAAATGTTCTCTGAACACGTTTCTGAAGTTAGTTTTAAAATATTCCAACAGATGGCAAAGTTATACGTATTTAAAGTTCTACTACGGATTAGTACAGAAACCCAGGGAGTGAAAAAATAATTCGACCACGCAGCTGAACCGCTGACGTGAGTTGAGCGAATTTCCAAAATTAAGTTTATATGCCTATGTTTTAGAGTTTCAACCAACTATTTGGGAAATAGGTCTACTCACGAAGGCGTTGAACAGCTGTTTGTGTGTACGCAATATATTAGTAGAATTTGTTTGCGCCTAGTGGCCTTGCGAGTTTGCACCACTTGGCTTCGAACCGGGTACTATTATGGTATTTTACGTTTTGGTCGATTTTGGGGGAACCAAGCGAGCTATAAGGTCGCGTAAAAAAACAAAATGTGCAGAATAACATCCTACATTTATATTTTTAGAAAAAACTCTAAAAAAAATTCATTCTCGTAGTAAAAATCTAAAAAAAATAGTTACTTCCGGTCAAAAAACGTACTTCCGGTTGTTGGATTTTTTTGGCTAACGAACTCGTCTGAGCGACATAGACAACCAACACGTGTACCAAATTTGGACCAAATCGGACTTAAAATGCGGCCGTTAGAGTGCGAACACATATATACACATATATATTTATATATGAATTTTAATGACACCCCAAAACGTGAACTGGGGACCATGATCGTTGCTCATTTGTTACTCCCGACCTTGGATCTCACCATAAGGGCCACTGCAATAGCTCATTTTTCCTATGGAAATTCGCTAATAAATCACTATGAGTTACTACGGAATACCGGGGAAAGGGTTAAGTATATTTTGGTTGCACTGCACTCTTTGTACTGCATTTTTGGTAATCTGCAATCATTGCTACTGCTACTAAATGAGTTTACTCAAGACTTATCAATAATCAAGCAGATGAACAGTTGGTGTTAATCCCTCTTTACGGTAACAACAATTTTTGTGACCTCCCTTTTATTTTTTCTCTTAACTAATTTTTTTACTCTACTCAAACCTTTTCTCAAAAATCTAACAATCATGATAAACCGTGTTATATCAGGCTACAAACTGTGCTCTCATTAATGTCTGACAACAAAGATTACAGCGCAACTGAAAATTACTAAATTTGTAACTGCTAGTAAGTGTGTCTTCCAAATCTGTTGACTCTTAAAAGTAATAACAGTTTCAAACGAAAATTATAGCTTAGTATATTGTTAGAGTTAATTTTAGAGTTGCTCAGTGGGGAGAAGGGTGGCCAATTACTAAAAAAAATTTAAAGAGTCTCTAATTACTCATAAATTATTATTAATTTGGTCGATAAAGGTCAGTAATTTAGGTCAGTTATTTTATCTTAGGTCAGTAAAAAGTCAGTATTTCAAAGATTTTAGTCAGTAAAGTTAGTAATTTAGACCTCAAAACCAGTTTGCTGCCCTGAACAATATAATAATTTAAAGTCAGCTATTCTGTTCAAGCGGTGTGAGATACCTATTTAGAAATCTTGTAAAATACGTACAGTTATTTTGTATTTTGTAAAAAGGATATTGCTTAATTAAACAAATCTGAAATATGCTTTTTGAAAAGTTCTATTAATTTGAAGTTATCGAGTTATTACAATAGTAAAACAATTTGATTATTTTGACATTTAAAACAAACAAAAATTATATTGTTACAAGATTTAAGTTATGGTTATGTTATAACAGGTGAGCTACCTCTATTATTTAAAAACCTGAAAAAGATATAAAAAAACCCTTCCAAAATCTAATCTCAGGTCAGTTATTCACTGTAAGGAGGAACCTTAGAAACTCTAACTACAAAATACCAAAACCCCCACCCCTTTCTACTACCCCATCTTAAAATTTTTTAATGGACACATATGGCTTGTGTACATCAAATTGAAGCCCTTTAAAAACCATGAATTTCTGTTTAGAAAAAAAAAAAAACAAATCGGCAAATGCATTTGTTTACTACGTATAGAAATGTTATTTTGCAAGTTATTTTTATAACTTAATATTATTTAAAAAATGGAAAGAGATATGCAAAATATGATTTTGGGACAGTTAGGGGGAACCTGGTAAACCAATTTACACAATCCCGAAACACCTCTCCCTCCTGCCACCACATTTCAAAAATTTGCAATTCACATATATATGGCTTGTAGTACATAAAATCTAAGCTTTATAAAAACCTTGAATTTCTGTGTTAAGAAAACAAAAATGCTGTCGCATTCGTTCGCCACGCTCAAAAATGTTATTTTGTAATTTATTTTCTAGAATTTCATAAAGAATCTATCACACTATGGAAACATTGAAATATGAATTTATTACAAAGTTCAATATTTAAGATTAGACAATGTTAACAGCATGAAATAAACAATCTTATGGCATTTTTTGTTGTCTTAGAAGGTTGGTAATCCTGTAGTTATGACATTACCTGGGGCATTTGGAACGTTACTTGGACCAGATTTAATCTGTAGAATTACAATTTCTTTAGTCGTATTTTACAGTAAATGTAATTTATTTTAAGTTTTGAGAAAACTGCCAAACTTTCAATAGTCTAGTCTTTTTTAAATTTAATATATGCTTTTTTGACTAATTTTATACTGTATTAGATTTTGTATACAGCAATTTTGAAGTAAGTATAGCTCATTAAAAAGAACTTAATTACAATTTCAATTGTCTGAGTTGGATAGTTACTAGTTACACAACTGACAAGTCTGGATAACTTGGAAAAAGCAAGTTTGAACGGAGCAAGTCATATTTAGAAAAGATTTCTGAGTGAATTGAAGTAATTTAGGTTTTTGAGATAGTGACAAATTAACCTTACATACTAAATTAGAACATTTTGAATATAAGATATGCATTTCAGAACTTGAACGTATTAATCAAATCAATTGAAAACGGAGTTGATCTTTTACCTGGTGTTAAAATGTAGAGGTTTTACTTTGACATATTTAAAATAAAAAGAAACTGTGAAACTGAAATGAATTGAATTTACACTGCATTAAACTGAATTTAAACTATTGGAGATTTGTGTACATCTTGTGTTGCTATGAGATTCTTGACCAAATTTGTAGTACTTTTTCTCTGTTGAGAAATGAGTGAAACTAACTACCGTTTGAAAGTTGCAAGACTCAATTATATTGAGGACAGCTGATTCCATGGTTGGCTATACCAAGGGTAAAATTGAAGTTTACTTTTTGTTTTACAATTGCTTGGATATTTTCTGTACCCTGCATAGATGCGCTATTTGTTATCTTAATTTGGGATCACCTGGTTGGGTTTTTTAAATAATTAAACTGTAAGCTGGTATGGCTTGCAGCACGGCACAATATATATTTACAAATCCATCATGTTCGCTTCACCATTACAGATTCACCAAT
>JAGFPH010000108.1:371261-384594 GCA_018207615.1 Philaenus spumarius | reverse complement strand
TTCACCAATTTTTAGAGGCAAGCCGGTATGGCTTGCAGCACGGCACAATATATATTTACAAATCCATCATGTTCGCTTCACCATTACAGATTCACCAATTTTTAGAGGCAGTGCAATTAAAATTACAAGCGTAAAACTAACAATGTCAAATTGCTTTGAGTTAGATTTATTTTGTACTTTTGTAAATTTTGTATGTTTTACTGCTTGGGTTTTAGGTTGCTGTTAATTTTATTTATTATTATTAATTAGTTTGGGTGCTCTAAATTTACTTTCAAGTGTAGACCTATTTTTTTAAAAATAGATTTGAAGTTAAATTTATAAATTTTACCCTAGGGGTTCTGCCCCTGCTCTTATCGCTCACCAACCCTCGTGATGACTAATGGTATAGCCAATGCAAACAGATTACACAATTGTATTGCAAACTATTGTATAATCAGACATGTTCACTGATATGATGATTGGATCTAAATAGAGTTGTGGGGGTAGCGGTAGTAACCTATACATAATGTAAGACAGAAATAGATACGAACCATCCCCAATAGTTCAAATTACGGCATGCATTGTAATTTCATTGTAATTTGTTTGTAAATAATCAATAATCAACATTTCAAACAAATTTTGATATTACCCATAATAATAGGAGACAATATAATATGTAACATCCGTTGTTTGACTTTTAATACAGAAAGCCTTTTTTTGTTGATTTTAATTTGTGTTTGCTCTTATTATGTTAACCTAACCTAAAAAAGCTGTTGGTTGTGAGGAATAATAAACTGATTCTAATTTTGCTAAGTTGGTTGTTATGGCAATGAATGTAACTACATTAAAGAAACATGTATTGCTGAGCTTTTTATCCGAATCAATTGTTTTATCTATTGTAGGGCTGGGAGTGAACCTTCGTATTTTCACCATTTTTACGCTATAAAATAAAAATGTTGCAAAATCCTTTCATAGTGTGCTTCTATGACCTCATAAAAATATACCTGTAAATTGTGTATTTTTATCTTAAGTACGTTTTGCCCTATGATGATTCTATGTCAGTCAAAGCTACATATTTAGATTATATTTTGAATTACTTGAATTTAGTTTGATTTGAGTGCCACAGGCCATACTAACCAAAATGGTTTTGCCTTTAACAAAAATCTTTATTTCATTTCTTTTACTATAAATAAATTAAAATAAACTAACAAAAATGTGATTTTTTTTTAAATTTTACACACATTAACATACCTAAAAAATAATTATATAATTAATTTTTAATCAAACTTGCAAAAAAAGAAATACGAATGGCATGCATGTTGTTACAACAATTGCTGTTGAAAATGATTGAGTAAATCAAGAAAATAGTAAAAGTGCCAGAAATACAATTAATGTCAATAAGGTCTTTGATAATAATAGTTAATGCAATTTATGTCAATAGTGCAACATCTCACAATAATTATAATAAGAAGTTAAAAACATAAATTGTGTTTAAAACTTTTAGCACACACAATTACGCTTAACTGTTCACTTCAGGTCTCAAACAACCACTGAAGAAGTGATGCTTGAATTTGGCTCCTGTTGGCATCCTTTTCCTGGTCGATGAAATCCAGCTTGTAACAATTCAAAATATCCTTCCATAATAATAATCAATCGAATGAATAAGAAATAAAGTCATTCTAAACTAAACACGCATGAGTGCGAGAGAGACAGAAAAACCTGCAATAGAAGTTCATTCATGTATAATCTGAACCAACGACATCTAGAGGCCAGGATCGCAAACATTAAATTAATAACATTGAAATACCCGACTTTCGACAACATTTTGTATAATTAAAATTATTTCCCGACCTTGTATCTATCTCTATCCTACATCAGAATATATCTAAATCAATCGACCAATCCATACAAATTATAATATCAATTCAATAACAAAGCAATCGACCGAAATTTACATTTTAAATCCAACTGAAACTAGGCCGATATACAGAATCTAGGCCAAGTTAGAAATAAAATAATCAATCCCAACGAAACCAGGTTTCAAATTAAAAAAAGGAACACTACCGTAAGATAGAACGGAAAATTCTACATATAAAATGTGTATATTAAAATCCCTGAAGAAGTACCATTAAGCCGATATAATTAGTCAAAGGTAACCTGAATGTCAGATATCGCCTAAAGCAGACGTAAGACATATTTGCTAGACTCCGCCCACGATCACGTGATTACCCGTACCTTCACGGAACCAAGTTTGAAATGCTGTATGTATAATTTTAGTTGTAAATATTAGATGTTAAGGAATAATTTGTACAAGGAGCTATTTTAGGTATTTTTATTTAATATTTTATTTAACCAATTTCTCTTTCCTTTTATCATTTTGTATTATTTGTAAAACTAAATTACCTCAAAACTTAATTAAAATTCCACAAAAAAAACACTCAATATTTAAAAACACACAATTTAACACAACAATTAAATCCCCAGAAGATGTGAAATTTATCAGGCCTTATGTACCATTTCCTGAGGGCCTAAAAGCAAGCCAAATTTGATTTCAAGCATTTCTTTTAATGATTGTTGAGACTCCAAAGGAAGCAGATGTATTACTAGACCTCTCCAGAATACTACAAGAGTTAAGCCTATCTTAGAAGTGATAATTAACTGTTCCTCGTTAACTAAATAACTTTTGTTTGATCTATAGTGAAGTGAAGTAATAAGTAATAATTATTCATAATACTACGCACAAGAAGAGAACCTTATAAACTGGGTGAGACTAATCCAATTCAGTAAATTAATTAATTGGTGATACAGTTTTAAAACAACCTATTGGTTTCATTTTAAAAAGTAAAAGAACTTATTTATTCAAACTTTTAAAAGCTAATCTAACCTGTACATGAACTGAGCAAGAGATTTGGACTATAGTTAAGAATTTGCAATTTCCCATACAGTACAGTCTCTATAATCCAGCCGTTCAATACTCCGGCACGTCCAGTAATCCGGCGCTGTGTTTCCGCCGATGAGTCATTCAATTTCTAGAAATTTCTAAGACATGTCTAGACATGAGTCTCCACAACGACAGTAGTACGTTGGCGTTTGATAAGGGAAGTTGAATACATTGTGATTGTTGCGAGTGAGTTAAGTGAAGGCCGTGTTGTGAGTAGTGCAATATACAAGTGCAGTGCGATGTCGGAAAAACGTAAGCATGTTACACTGACTTTAGATAAAAAATATGCAATTTTAAAACGGTTGGAAAAGGGTGAGAAGTTGGTTAATTTGTCTAAGGAATACAATATCGGGCGTGCAACTATACACGACATTAAGAAGAGAAAGGAGCAAATTGAATCATTCTTCAAGAGGGGTAGTGAATCATCTTCCAAGGTAAGAAAGACATTAAAAGCAGGTGAATTTCCGCAAGTAGAAGACGCACTTTATGCTTGGTTCATGCAAGAAAGGAGCCGTCACACACCTATTTCAAGTGATATTATCATGGAAAAGGCAAAAATATTTAATAAAAAAATTATGAAAAAAGACGACTTCCGTGCAAGTGTTGGGTGGTTAGAAAAATTCAAACGGCGCTTTGGAATTCGATTGTTAACTTTAACTAGAGAAAAACTTTCAAGTGATGTAGAGGCTGCAGAGCCTTTTGTTATAAAATTTAAAGAAATCGTCAAAGAAATGGATTTAGGAGGGGAGTGTTGTTACAGTGTTGAAGGAAACCAACCTCAAAGATGTTGTTTTTAATCTTGCAAGCGCATGGGAAAAACTTTCAACAAAAACAATTGTTTGTTCGTGGGCGAAGTTGTGGCCTTCTCTGGATTTACTACAGGATTACAAAAAAAAAATTCACAACCCCAAATTATCACAGATGTTGAGCTAAATGACTTGAGAGAAGCAATGATTGAACAACTGGTAGACAAGCCTGATGATCTGACATCAGCTGATGTTAACGCCTGGTTAGAAGGAGCAGACGACGAGCAGTGTCAAATAATGACAGACGATGAGATCATCGAAGACCTACTAGACAGCAGTGACGTGGAGGAGGAAGAGGAGGGCGGAGCCAATACGACAGCTGCACACACAGTAAACAAGGACTCGGCGCTCTGTGCCTACGCAACTGCAATAACTTGGGCGGAAGAAAACGGAGTTTCAGCTTCCGACATATTGACACTCAAAAGACTTCAAGAAAATGTTTTAAAACTTTCCTTTAATGCAAAGAAACAGAAAATAATTACAAACTATTTTACTGTTGTTTAAGTAAATGTAAAGTGTACAGTAGGTATTAAATTTTCATTTTGCGTGTACTGTATACAGTGTTTAGTGACTGATTTTGTTCATTGATTTGTTCATCGATTAAAATACATACTGTACTGTACCTTTCTGTTTCATATCACAGTTTATTTTTCATAATAATTAACAAAATTTCATTATACAGTACATACATAGTTAAAACGATTATTGTCATAGTTTTCATAAGCATTAAAAATGTAGTTTATTGTTAAATTTCTTAATTTTTTAATTCACTTCCACTAATCCGGCATTTTTGGTAATCCGGCCCTACTAATCCCCATATAGGTCCGGATTACCGAGATCCTACTGTATTATACTCATAAACACCTACACATTCACACACTTTACAACTTGTACTATTCATACTTTTCCACGTTTCAATTAAAATCTTTTATATTTAAGTAACTTTTATTTCATAATTAATTTGTTTCATAAAACATTGGGAAGAGTCGGCACTGACCCCCCGAGATAAGAGTGATATAAGAGACAATCAATTCTCTAGAACAATTAACAGACATTTAATTTGAGATAACCTGTAAATATTAACTGTACATATATATAATTTGATCTTCAATCATTAATAAATAATTGGTGATATTTGTAAACTTGTGCCCTCAATTTAATCATTTATTAGATTGTTGAAATTATAAGAAATTATCAATCATTAGCCTACAATGTAATTTGGATCATAACTTGAGGCATATTATAGTAAATCGATCTTGAATAGTAAATTTATATCAACTGTTGTAATTTGGCTCACAAAGTGAGGCCTATTGAGCTTATAAGTAAGCAGATAAATTAAATATTTCATAATATTTATTGTGATTTGACGCTATAACGTGTGGCTAAATAAAGCTACCAAGTAATAAGAAAGAAAGTAACTGCGAGTTATTGTAAGCTTTTATTTCCAAACTTAATAATGTTCTTCAGTAGCCTCTCTCAGGGTTTAGTTTTTGGCTTTAAATTCATTGAATGGATTAATAAATGGTTTTATGGTACAGATTGAATCCTAGATTTTTTATTAATCAAGAGATAGGCTATAATTTTGGTCTTTAATATTGAATGGTGTTTTTTATCATTGATGAAGTGTCCTTATTGTTGATTTTGGGTTCTAGAGTTTAGGCCTGATTTCAACACGATATAATTATGTACTATTTATTAAAACTAAATAATTTGACTACTGCCTTAATATCTAACCAAACTTAAATATTGGTTATACATTTCTATTTCAATTGTCTAATTTTGTCTTAAAATAATATAATTTGTGTTTTATAATGTAAAGTCGGCACTGCGCATATTACTTCCATTCAACCAGCATTCCATTCGGTAAAACTGGAACGTGTTGTTAAATTTTTACTGAGATGTGAACAGACAAGATGCATGCCTTGTATACTTGTTTCTAAAGTTATTGAAAATATATAGATAGATTTCTAATTAATATGCTCTTTCCCATTGTTTTTAGTGAATAAATTTTAATTCTTAAAAATATACAAAACATGTATTTGTGTTATTCTTTAATGTAGGTTTGACTTCTTTACATTCTAGACATGGTTAAAGCAATGAAGACATATTTAAGGATATATTGTTTGTATTATTTTTATTTATTATTATTTTTTTATAAATAGATCTGACTCGCTCCTGGATGATGAATTCATTCCCTTTGATCCACCAATTGTTAGTAAATATGGGCCAATATCCCGTGAAGCAGCAGCTAAAGCGTTATTACGACCTGGTACAGTGGTTCAGAGTTCCGCACCATTTGGAGATGCAACGATATCTACTCCTGGTTTAAGAAGACCAGTACCAGCTCCTAGTCCTGTCGCAACATGGTTATTCAATACACCTCAAGGTAAAATATTCAGTTTACAATTACTGCAGGTATTTTCTATTAGATACAAACTCATTTAGCTGAAATTTCTTTCATCTTGGCTTACAGGCGCAGATATATTTCGGAAGTTCACCTCATTTATTTTCATAAGCTAAACATTAAACAAATTTATCAGATACAAAAAAAAGTTTCAGACCAAATATTTGAGTAATACATAAAATATTTCATACTTTAGTAATGGACTCAATATTGTGTCTACTATGAGAGAAATGCATTTTCGAATCTCTGAACTCATTGTATTCACTATGGTATCAACTACAATACAGGATGTATCAAAAGGACTTTACAACTTTGAAAACCCTTATTGATTTATTCATTTAATTGAGATGCCGGTAAGGGTGGTACAAACACAGTCTCATTGATGAATCCTCAGAAGAAATCGAGAGGTGTCAGGTGCAGAGAATGTGGGGCCATTCCCTTTTTGGCACACCTCGGCTCATCCATTTACCTGGAAAGCGAACACTTTAGAGAGGTAGTACAGTGGTGCTCTATCTTGCATAAAGTGTACTCTGGTACACAATAATACTTTCAATGTATTGCAAAATTATTTTTTCTTAACTTGTTCAAACTCATAACTTAAAACATGTAAACTTTATTAACTCTTAAACACAACAAAATACTAACTTTACTTGTAAACAAAATGTATTAACTTCAAAATAATAACTAATATGACATGAATTGTATTTGACTAACCAAAGCGATCTTATTTATTTATTGAATTTAAATTTTTTTAAACTTTCCCCAAATTTAATTAATGTTTAAAAAAAAAGTAAAATATTTCTTTGAATGTAAATCTTTACGATACCTTGAATAATTCTTGAAGTCCCTAAGTCCATGAGGTTAAAAGTGAATTGATGTCTGGATAGATTCTTCTAAGTCCACAACAGTTTCATCAAGGTCGGTAGAAATGTTGTCCAGATATGCCGGTCGCTTGGATTCTCGCCGGGATATCTTCTAAGTATTAAATCGGTCTTCGGTGGTTGTTTGATGATAATAAGTACAAGATACTTATAAGTACAAATACTTACGATTCTAGTAGAGATGATCTAATGACATCGTTACGTCCTTTAGCCTCTGTGATTCCTATTAGAACTCCATAACCTCTCCTGTTGAAAGAGCAAGTTACATCAAAGTAGCTTCAATGCTGCAACGTTCGCAGCATTAATTAATTTTTGATTTTTGCTTTTTTAATTTCGCTTTTCCATCTAAGTTTTAGAATCTTTTTGTCTCTTAGTCATTTTATTAATTTTCATTTGTAATATCTTATATTTTCATTTTTTTCATTTAGTATTCACCTTCTAATTAATTGTGAATACCCACAACCTTCAAGTTGTGGGTGGACCTTATTTCTCTTGCAGTTTTCCCTCTCTGGAGTACATATATTTCAGTTCAGATCTGTATCTTTTAATTTAGCTGATGTTTTATGTTAATTACTCATAACGGCTTGTTAGATTTTGATGATTTTACGCTCATTGTATTGATCTTGACTTTTGCTTTTGACTAGAACTTGACTCATAGGCGCAGCTTCTGCTTCACTGGTTCTTGAATTATTACACCTTTAAGTTTTTTTGATTTTTCTTAATTACTTTTTGTTTATTAAGAACTTTTTCTTAACTTTTATTAGTTGATTGGGTAAAGATTTTGCGCAAACGAATTTATCTGTTTTTTCTTACAATGTTTACTTTTTCAGATATCCTTCTTCAAACTTTTCGTGATTTTTTTTTATTCTTTTGGACATTATCCTCCCATTTATCTTTATAGTTAAAATTGCTATTGTTTAGTTATTACTTTTTATCACCTATAACAACTTTCCTTTTCAAATATGCTTCTACTTAACTTTTAATCTTGTTGAATTTATTTTGACACTTCATTTAACTGATCTTAAGTATGTGTCGATGTATGTACTTTACCCATTATAATAGTACCAAATCCCAAATATAATGAAATGAAAATAGCCTACCAATGTCAAAGACAGATTGCAAAGTATAACCTAACCTTTTGAAACCAACCTTTTCAGATAGCCTAGCCTACAATGTAGTAGAAATGCAAATATTCATAAAACTTCAAAATTTAGATAATAACCCTGCACCTAGTTAATAAATTCAGTACTAATAATGTATATTTATAAATCATATGTAATTTAAAACCAATTCATTGCACTTATAACCTGACCAAAGATAACCTTCATCCAAAGTAATACAAAATGAACTATTATTTCAAAACAAAAACACCACACAACACATTCACATATTTATTTATCAATCCAACCAAAATTTGTTAACTCTCACATGTTATTAGTAATATAGCAGCAATAGAAATGATTCGAAATTCCATTTGTAAACCTGGAATAGACCAAAAAAAGGCAATCATAAACCGAAGTTGCTAACTAGAACAGCTGATTATAAAAAAAATATACATTAGCACATAAACGATTGGCGTATACAAATTAAACTTTGGACACCGAATAACTATAAAAATGTAGTTTCTAATATTAAGTATTCATAGAACCTAATGTAAATCAGGTTACAAATATTAAGATATAGTTATCGGTAGATGTAAGAACGTAGAACTATTAGATAGGAACTGCCGACCAAGTCAGTTAATTGTGTCGCGTTAAAATCCTTTACGATAAATAATATTTTAATGCAAATAACAATACTAGAATCAGAACGTATTTATGATACAAAAATAATTATTAAAACATGGAAAACAAATTAAAATAAAAGATGATAATCAATGCACTATATTTGTTCCATCGAGTGAGACGGCAACTGCAAGCAATCGTAGGTCTACTCCGATGACGTCAATATTCCTGCGCTAATAACCAATAGAAAAATACGAGAAAATGGAAGACTACTCGACGGACTGATGTAACCCCATCACAATAGCGTCAGGAAGCAAAAACTGTCGTCCTTTTCAAACGAGTCTACAAGAAGCCATTGAAGTGTTAAGATGCATCATTTTAACAGTGCTATATTTTTGAAACTTTATTAGTATAAATTATTAGAAGCAGTGAAATATTATGATAGAGAATGGTATACTCTATATTTATTAACCATTATAAAATATTTGATTCTCAATATGAACATTTAGAACAATAAAAGTGCAAACTAAAACTTTCATGATTAATTCACTAAACCAATGCTAACTGTTCTGATATTTAACCCTTTGTGGACGGACGGTACTTTTAAGTACCACCCAATTCAACTGTCTTTATAAAAAGTAACAGTGGCTTTATCTACAAGTTGAGGCATGGAGGTACTTTAGAGTACCATTGCAGTTCTGTAAAACATCAGGTCTACACCTAGTTTCAACAAATTCTACCAGAAAGCTCTTGCTTTCCTAGTGCTTGCTTCCAATTGGCAATGTATATGGTGTGATTTTCCCAATTTTTTAAAACATGTTCTAGTCTTTCATTTGTCAGTATTTTTGAAGTTATACTTCTTTGCGTCAGTTGTAATCGGGATGGGGAGTCGGTCGAGAAACCATGTCACGCGTTAGGAGTTAAATCCGGAAAGTGCCTTTTTATACCTTTCTTCGAATACTTTCCTATACTTCAAAACGTCTGATTGATTTGAAACTTTGCACACTTATCAAGGACTGATGACAATTCAATATTAATTTTCTTGGGTGTAGTAAGTGAGCACTGATCATGGTTCCCTGAACACGTTTTCGGCAGTCATTAAAAATGTTATATGCAGGGTGATTCACGAAGATATGCAGAAACTTCGGGAGCTCATTAATTTTGTTGGGTGTAGTAAGTGAGCACTCATCATGGTCCCCATGATTGGACTAACTGTGACCAACCAAATAGATACAACGATAGTATTCATAAGCGTATGTAAGAAAGAAGGAAAAAATGAGATATTAATTTTAAAATATGCCTTCAGTGTTGGTTAGTGTTTTTATAAACGAATAGGCTATCATCTACAAAATAGTAGGGCTACTCTAAGTTACGACTAGTTTTTCCCAAAATATATTAAATCAATAGTAGGTCTACCTGTCTATACCATTAGATGGCCAAAGAAGTATAACTTCCACCATCTGATCCGACGCAGACCCAATTTTTTATATTAAAAGGGTAGCATATTGTTTTAAATGAATTACTTAACTTAGTAAGAACTGATCTAAGTTATTATTATAAACCTCTCACGAATACAAATTATACAGATTTAAACTTAAGAGCAACCAAGCAAACTTCCTATAACAACTCCTAGATGGTGCTGATAAACTATCTTTTGCTTTACACGTAATATTTATACCGATTGTAAAGTAACTGAAGTTTTGTTAATTTGTCAGTTTTCTTTAATCAAGCCTTAGCCTAGTGGATAACATTGCGTCTTCCTAATCAGAAGATTCTTGTAAAGATACCAAAAATTCTTTTTTTATTCATAAGCAGTTGGTACATCATATCAGGGATCATCTCATTAGACATCAGTCCCTGATACTCATAATAATAAAAAAAGAAACACATAGCCCAATATGCTCATATACCATTTTAAAACATTAATAATAAGATCTCATCATGTTTGTAAAATCCATATAGGCTTAAGTGTAGGCCAACAACGTTGAGGAGGAAGAAGAGGCAGCATAGTTGGAGTAGAGAGGAAGACGAAGGTAGTTAATGGTGAACAGTTTGTTACTAGCTTTGTTGAGAACAGTTCGTTATTTATTTTTTGGCAGAAAATTTAAAATATACAACATAAATCTGCTAGATTGTGAAGCAAGAAGAAATAATATGTTACACCAACAAAGTTAATAAATAATATCAAGTACAATATTACAAAAAATAAAAATATTAAATTATAATATCCACCAAGCCATTTGGGTGAGTCAACTAGAATTATTCATTACAACACATCAGATCTGCAGACTTTCTATTATAAACTTTACACCTATTTAAAATTACCCACCAAATAACATCATTATCTTCCTCAATCTCCAAAATTGATCAAAGGACTATCTTATTTTAAGTAGAACATTTTAGTGTAAGTTCAAAATTGTAATCATCCATCAATCATCCCATACGAATCAATCACCATTCATTAGGCTTAAGTAAAGAAATAACTGTTTTAGTAATTAAGAATTTTGTTAATTTGTTAGGTATTAACTTTACAAAGAATTGTGTTACTACTAGTCTATAACCGTTAGCAAGCCGGCAAAACTTATAAACATTGAACCCCGAAATAATTAAATACTCATTTGTACTCAACTAGGGGAGACCCCTGCGTGCTCCGCACGCCAACCCCCAACGGGACCTTCCAAAACATATGTTATGTTTTATTTATAATAAAGGTGTAGGATTAATAATAACCTCAAAACTAAGATGGTAAATAATGTTAAATGTTCAAATCAAATTGTTTCGTATATTTTATAACATCAGTTATAATAATGGTTAAAAGAAACAGGAAGGCTCAAGTCTACACTTTAAAACCCTAACCTAAAAGCTAGAAATACAAAAATGATTGCTTCAAATTTTGAAATCAGCTGTTAATGGAAATATTGGTGCAACCAGCTATATTACAGTATCTGTTATTTTATTCAACTTGTTGCTATGGTAATAAATGTAAATACATGTGTTGGTCTAACCTAAGAATTTTTTCCAACTAATTTACAGATATTGAAATAAAAAAAGCTTTTTATCAAAATTAATTATAGCCTATGTTACTCAGGGATAGTGTAGCTTTTTATTAGTAAAACTATTTTTTCAATCGGTTCTTTTGTGCCAGAGATTACCCCCTACATACAAACAAACAAAAAAAACAAACTTGACTTCTTTATAATATTAGTATAGATCAAATGTTTTAATGTAAACTACAGAACACCTGTTTTATATTTTTAATTTATTTATTTAATACCAAATGTTTTAATGTAAACAAAGCAGATGTTTTTAAATTCTCATGTATTTCTTATGGGGATTTTTCGTTTTTTGGAGACCCCAAAAACCCCTTAGTTTTTAATTTTAGAAAAAACTTATATTTTTCCCTCGTTCCTTGAATCGATACCTTTAATTTGATACCTCTCCCATCATCCTCCGATTTACCAAATTCCCACAATTTTTAATCTAAAATTTCGCTTACAGAATTATATATAAGGATTTGTATTATTAAGTGATTAAACCATTTCATTGTACCTCTGTTTATTTATAAATCGAAGTTACAAACCAGGAAATTCGTATAATATACTGTAACATTTTGTATATATCTAAGTAATTTCAAAGTTAAAGAGTCCTGGTTAACAAATAAAAATACAATGAAATGTAAGATTCAATATAGACCTACCTACCTACCAACCTACCTATATAGCCTAGCCTAGAGCAGTCAAAATTAATGTCTTAATAAAGTAACTTCGGAATTTTGAATGAGTAAATTAAATCACAGTAAATACACAAATGATAACAAGCTTAAGCTAAATTAAATTAAACTTACCGTATAATATAAATAAATCAAATTTTTAATCATTAAATTAGCCTATAAAAACAAAGGCAAGTAAGAACAAAATCATTGTATTTAACCGATGTAGATTAAGTTAGTTTTAGTGTAAATGAGATGGTAAATTAAGTAGAAGCATTGTGTATAATTTAAATTATAAATGATTACTTGTAAAATTCTAAAAGAAAGTTAGTGTGTTTCGATAACCTAAAATGCAATCACGTACGTAATACTGCATACATTCGTTTCACGGCAGAGGTGCATGCCATTGTCTAAACTGTGATCTAAGAAAAAGAGCAGATTTCAAAAACAGCTGTGGTAACTACAATACGATACTATTATATGAAAATATAAAATGGATATTTTGGACTTTATTAACAATTCAAAGTGAAATAAACATTTAATATAATTAAAAGTGATACCAAGGACATAAAATATAACGGTAATTGTAAAGTTCGTTATATTTAATAAAACATGATTACATACACGCTAAGCAAATGAACACTGCTAACAGAAGTTATCTTATCTTCTAAAGCGAGAGATAATTGTCTGTCTGCTAAATGGATCTGGAATCTCCGTCTAAGGATTTTTGATTTTTTGATTTTATATGGGGCTTTTGGCCACAAGAAATCGATTGGAAATGGTCACCAGTCTGGGAAAATTTGTTTTCTACATCTTTTTATTAAATTAAAAAGTGAAATTTGTCCATTTTAAACAATACAAAGCACAGCTGATGCAAATGTTTTCAATG
>JAGFPH010000108.1:341472-355305 GCA_018207615.1 Philaenus spumarius | reverse complement strand
AGGACTTTATTGGTTCTGATCTCTGTTCTATAGAGCTGGTTGTGACGATATACGTCACCAGAGAGTCAGCGCGCGCATCCCTTCTAGCTAAACCAGCAGTGCGTGGCTAGGTAGCAAACAGGGAAGGTTGTGTGTGGTCTGGTCTCAGTCAGAACCGTGTCTAGCCGTTTAATTATTACTTTGCCCCAACCTAATTAATAACCGTAATGATCGGCTAAGTGCGTAATTATGGGTATGGCCTCGCAAGGCCGATAAATCACGGGCTAACTTAGTAAACTGGTAGAAGTGAGATGTCGGGATACGGTTAGAGGGACCCGGATTTAGATATTAAATATGCAGAGTTCAGTTAATTTAGTTTAATGTGTAATAATTAGTTTAGTGCTCATCAACGCTGGTTCCATAATTGGCTTTCTTGTAATGGTGACAGTGCCGTAATAATTGCTAGCGAGATATGTTGAGTCGATAGCCATTGTGGTTAGCGTGGTATAAGCCTATAGTAACCAATATGGCGTAACGTTATAACTTAACCGCCCGGCATCGCTTTCAGTATATGGTAGCAAAGACATGTTCCGACCACGGTAATTATTAATTATTGCGTTTCGATAATAGTCACTGCCAATAATTCATATTAAATTAATATGAACTAACCAGTCTTGTTGTTAGGTCACTTCCATCCGTTCCAAATAGCTGGATTTAGATTGCATAACTGCATTTTATTTTCAGCTAGTCACGTGATTTATTTTTTAATGTACATAATTATTTAAACCTCTTCCAAATTGCATCTCACTTCATTTAACTATCAAAACTAAACACCATTTAACAGTATAAATGATGTATTCCATTCTCTCGTAAAATATTATCTTTTAACAAATCTATTCACGATAGGCCTATAGTTTCGGTGGACACGCACTCACGGGAAAGTTCGTTAATCAAGCCAGGAAAGTTCAGAACTCCGACAGTTAAATGGGTAACAGGTTTATAGTGTAATTTATTTCAACAAAACTTGGGTAAGTTAAACAGATCTAATTATTCTAGAATACAATACAAAAAAAAAATGTTTATGCTAAGGATTATTTTAGGGATAGTTTGTCATTAGATAGATATTGGCCTAGCCTAGCCTCCACAACTAGCCAATAAGAATATAACAGTGTTTTATAGTTTAATAAACATTATTAATGATACAAATAGGGCCATCGGATTAAATTGACAAACTCTACTTATAATCTAATGGTGTTAGAAAATATTTCAGTTAGCTTAAACCAATTTTAGTCATGAATCAATCAAATTTACTATAAGACCCTAAACAATAATACACAGCCTAGTACAATTTTAAACATTAATAGCTTTGGTTTAGCATAGTCCAATGTTCTTTTTAACCCCTAATATATTAATTACAAATACAATAATATTAATTCATCGGACTGACCATCAGGTTCCCGTTGTTTGGTTCTAGCGTAGAAAATAGCCTAACGTTTCACTATTGGTTTCCGACAACTACTTCTAACAAGCCATCGTTTCAATTTTGGGTATTTCGATGATAATATAATTAAGTCTTTCAGACATATTTACAAATTTTAGCAACTTTTATTCTTGGTACCCAGTCACATTCGCCTACTGTACATATTTACAAAATTATTGGCTTTAATAGTTAATATTAATTTTTTATGATCAGTCTCATTGCTTAATAATACCGCTACAATATTTCTTAATAATAACAGGTCAGAACAATTACAGACAATATTTTTATAAAGCTTTTACAAAAAATAAACCCCTTCACCAACCACTAGGCTATAACTTAAATAAAACATGGTTAATCTAAGCATAGATTTTGTATTACCACTACAGTAGCCTAATAATCAAACCCAACCTTTCGAATACCCATAAGACATTCTCACTGTTAGAATAATAGGCTAAACAAACCGGAAAACCTAACAAATATGCCCCCCAAAATCAAACTTTTGGTCATGGGTGATAGCCACGTTACTCGTTTAAGTAATTCTTATCATGCCACTACCCTTGATATAAATGGATCAATTGGATTTCATGGGTTGTCAGGCGCCAAATGTAATGATCTGAAACGAGATATTAAATCGAGGCGTCATTCTATTTTCCCAGTCGATTGCGTGTTTCTGATAATTGGAACTAACGATATTTTAAGGGGAATGACAATAAATGAAGTACGAATAAATTTCAACGCATTACTCAAATTCATTCGGCGAAACAACCCACGAGGCAAATTAATAACCTTCCCGTTGCCTCGGTTTCCACTGATTCAAGCCAAAAATTTAGTGCATCGACAAATAATTCTTTTCAACCAATTCCTGGAAACGTTAGCGAATGAAAATACCAGGTCACTCCTAATACACCTGACTATCTGTGGCCCGATCATATTTCATAAGGGATGGGCTGCATTTCTCCAAAGAAATTAATTCACAAATTATAGGCCTGCTACAACTACAGTCCACATCTTAACTACACAAAAAAAAAACGACAATTATTCCAAACCAATACATAAAACTTAGTTAATATCCAATAAAATTTATCAACATTAACTCAAGAATTATTTATTTAAAAATACCTACCCTATACCTTAAGTCACATCGACTTTAGGTTATCTTCTGTTAGGCCTACTGTTTGAACAAAAATGTAATTCATAAATTAACCACTAGCAATTAAATCTATAGAATCTTAATCTGCATATCTAATTAAAGTATTTTTTTTACAATCTATCCCCACCCCCTCCCCTTATATGAACGAACCCCAATATGGTACCACCACCACCACTATAATAATTATACCCTAACAATTATTTAATACAACTACACAACAATCATATAAAGGAAGTTTCCTCCCACACATTTAAAGTTTTCAAGTGGACCACCCAGTGAAATTTGTTGGTTATGGTCATACCCTTAATACAATTCATTGACCAAACCATTATATAAATAAAAAAAAAAAATAATAAAAAAAAAAGGTGATTGTATGTTGGCTGGAAGTTTGTTTATTTCATAGTATTTTTAATCAAATCAAATACTCTGTTTAAAAAAAAAAATTTACTGCGTATAGTACCTCTAGGTAGTACTACATAACGTTTCAAAATGACAACGCCAATTAATTGGGAGTCGGATATACCAACTCCTTTCCCCTTCAGTTTGGAGTCCAACCCACCTAACAGAAAGTGGATTCTGAAGTTGTCGGCTTACCAAGCAAAGGATCTTCTTACAAACTGGGGCGTCGCACCGGGTGACACCCTCGAGGTAAATCGGGGTAAAATACGCGAAGAACTCGACGCTTTCCGCGACAGCACACCACCCCCACCATTAGCAACAACTGAGCGAGAAACACCACTTCATCCGCAAGTGGTAATGGTACTCCAAGTATTACGGGATCAAAACATTGCACCACCGCCACGATCACCGCAAACACTCCCGTCCTCCGCTCATTCAATGCTACAAGCAATCGAATGTTTCGATAGTCAGCCGTCAGAAGCTAACCTCAATGCAATGCGCCACCTTGTGCGAGCAGCTCGCCTACACCCTGGTTTGGACCGACAATTCCTATTAGAGCTGGTCCCAAAGGCTTCTGGCCTAGTGGCAGCCATACTCGAAAATGCCATAACTAATAACAAGACTGTCGAGCAATTTCGTGACAACCATAGACGCCTTATTCCCACCTCATATAAAGCACGCGGTCATAGCACAGTTGGTGTATAGGTCGCAACGACCTAATGAACCACCGGCTGATTTCATTGGTAGTATTTGTGACATGTCTACCCTCCTCGTACCATCTATGAAGCAGGCCGACAGGCTCTCAACGATCCTATCTGGGATGAGCACAGAGGTTATGTCACGTTTAGTGACGGTTGATCGCCCAACCTCCATTTCGGAACTACTCGCGCTGGTTCCCCACCTGGAGAGAACACAAATACCACTCCAGTTTTCCATGGTTGAAATTCAACCACCAAATTCAAACGCGCCAGATTATAACTCCCACAGAACGACTTCCACACCTTACCCACCGCCGCTCATGGCACAACAATATCCCAGACCACACTTCCTTAATCGAAATAGTCCAAACACAACAAGACCTAAGTATGGACGAGCCAGCGGTAGTACTCAATACGGATCACAAAATAGCCGTCGCGGTGGAAACCACTACCCTGCAAGGCCTTTAAACTAAATCGGAGGGGCCAAAGGGGCGATGAGCCACCTCCAAAAACACAGACAGCCCCAGCTAACAGTGGTATTGACCACAACTACCAGCACCCAGCTCCGAGCCCCAAGGGCCCATTGAAGGTTTCGGCTGCGACCGCGGGGGTCGTCACTATCAAAGCAAACATTGGGCCACACCTGGTGTCATGCTTGGTTGACACTGGGTCAACATCCTACTGCTTAATTAGCCAAGCCTTTTTCAAGCTATTGGTCACGATACCCAACGTAATAAAACAGGTCAAATCAGTCAACTAATCCGCGAGCACCGTCAATGGTCAAACATAACCTTCACATCCCAAGTCTCCATCCACATTAAACTGGGCCCCTTATCGTGGAATATCCCCTTCCTTTTAGCACCAACCCTCCCATTCCAAATTATTTTAGGTTGTAATTTTTTACGTAAAACACAGGCTATTATTGACTTTCAGAGTCACGAGATTCGTTTCCCCTATGCCTCGCCACTTATCTGCTCAATACTACCCGAGCAACCAGTAACTATTTCACCGCAACCCTTCAGGTCAGGGGCCAACCTATCACCCCTTGAAGTGAGTAAGGTCGCTGATCTTATTGCTAAATTTCCACGTACCGTTACAACCAAACTGGGGAAAACCAACCTCATTAATTATACAATCAAGGTCAACTCCCCTAAAATAATTAGATACAGACCTTATCAATACGCTCCCCCGAAGTTGCAAGCCTTATGAGAGCATATTGAGGACTTATTAGCCAAGGGGGTAATCAGTCCCTCCACATCACCCTACTCCTGTCCTGCGTTTTTGGTACCCAAAAAAGGGGGCAAAACGCGCATGGTGGTTAACTACAAGGCAATCAACGAGATTGCCGACCTGGAAGCCACCCCCATACCAACGCTGGAATCGGCATTCCAGTACCTGGGAAAGGCAAAGTGGTTCACACTGCTAGACCTTAACCAGGCATACCTCCAAATACCCTTAGACGAAGAATCTCGTAAATTCACGTCCTTTGTAGTGCCATTCGGACAATACCATTTTAATTTTGTCCCCTTCGGATTAGCCAGTGGTGGATTGGTACTCACCAGGCTAATCGAGAAGATCTTCAGTGACATCAAGTACAAGTACGTCTTCACCTTCTTCGACGACTTGTGTGTGTACTCCGATGGCACGTTTGACGACCACCTCCTCAAGGTGGAGACGGTCTTAAACCGTTTACAGTCCGCCGGACTAACCGTCAACACCGAAAAATTGACCGTGGCCGCGAACAACATACAGTTCCTCGGCCACGTGTTCAAAAATCAATCCGTTTCCCTCCACCCCGACAGGGTACAGCCAATTGCTGACTACCCCACACCCAAAAATCTAAAACAGGTTGCTCAATTTTTAGGCTTGGCCGCCTTCTACTCAAAATTTATTAAAAATTTTGCAGAGATTTCCCGACCACTCAATAACCTCAAACGCAAAGGCGTCAGATTTGAGTGGGGCCCATCCCAAGAGCTCGCCTTTAATACTTTGAAGAGGGCTCTAACGAGCAACCTGATTCTACGCCTCCCAGATTTCTCCAAACCATTCATTGTCCACTCTGATGCATCAGGAGTGGCATTGGGCGTATCCTTGTCCCAAGACTACAATGGCGACCTTATGCCGGTGGCCTTCGCTTCACGGCCACTAAACAAACACGAGGTAAATTACAGCACAATGGAGCTAGAGTGCCTCGGCGTTGTGTTTGCCCTAAGTTCCAGCTGTATACAGACAACTCAGCGTTGTCTTGGCTGTTGAACCACCCCCGCCAAGTCGGTAAATTAGCAAGGTGGATTGAGTTTATAAACTCATTTAAATTCACCGTGCAACACATTAAGGGAACTGTCAACATTGTTGCAGATTCCCTGTCTCGCCTTTTTGAGCCGTCGGCTCCAACGGCAATCCCCTTCATCCCACCACCTCCAACCAGCACACCCCCGCTCCTTAATATCCACCCTATCCCGTATCCCTGAGGTTTTCCGGGATATTCACCTTCACCAGAGGGATGACCCGGAAATCCTAAAGTTAATTAACAGCAGGAACCTCCCACCTGAATTCTCTATTGTGGACCGGACCTTGATGCATCTTGCCCCAGGCCAAAGATCGTCAAGGGTGGTTTTGCCCAACAAGCTCATGGACATAATATTTAAATATTACCATGAGCTACCTATTTCTGCCCATTTGGGAATTAGCAAAACCTTTGCCCGTATTTCCCAATACTTCTGGGCTAATGACCTAAAGGGTCAAATAACCCAGCGAGTTAAGTCCTGCGTCAAGTGTCAAAGGTCTAAACAGGCCCAAAACACTCGTGTAGGACTACAGTCTTCTGAAATTCCCACGGCCCCATTTCAGAAGCTGTACATCGACTACGTCGGTCCCCTACCCAGGTCCACCAACCGGAACGCGTACATCCTCACGGTTGTAGACGCGTTCACTAAATTCACAATGCTTTTCCCAACGAGGAACTCCAAGGCGCAGACTACGGTCAACACATTGACCAAATGCGTCTTTTCCTACTTCGGATTCCCCAAGTTCCTCGTCTCCGATAACGTCCCCTCCTTTAAGTCTGCCGCCATGGCACAGATGTGCCTAGACAATGGCATGACGCATATATTTACCAGCCCATACTACCCCAACCCATCCCATGCGGAGCGAGTGAACAAAAACCTAAAGGTTGCACTCCGCATTTACCACTCCCAAAATCAAACAAGCTGGGACCAAGATCTCCACTGGTTCCAGCTTGCATTCAACACAGCCCCCCATGTCAGTACCGGTTCCTCCCCAGCCTCCGTCTTTTTACACCACCCCATCAACCTCCCCATTGACCTGGCGTGGAATATGGACCACTTGGTTCCCCCTCCACCTCAGCTGGCCACAGACCAAGTATGGTCTAAAGCCCTGGATAACCTGGCGAAGGCCCACCGGGCTCGTCAGGCTACCTACAACAGGAACCGGCAACCCAACCCCTTCCAACCCGGAGACTACGTTATGTGCAGGGAGCATCACCTTAGTGATGCATCCAAGCGCATTACCGCGAAACTCCTCCCACTATGGTCAAGACTACTAGTAATTGAATGTTTCACCACCCCTGTTACTGTGAGGCTCATCGACCCCAAAACCTCCCGATTTGTAAGAACGACCCACGTTTCTCACCTCAAACGGTTTTTTAACCCCAACACCCACCATTAAAGAAATGATCAAAATTGATGTCAACACCCTCGTACCATATTCAACCTCGAAAATCGCCCCAACTAATATGCACTCGACCGCGCCTAAACACTGTCACCACACTGGGAGGCCAACGGTCAAGTGATATTAGGTTAAGTTTCATCTTCTTTCCTTCTTCTTTTTTAACCTTCATACAATAAACATTAACCCCTACCTCTCCAGCGCGTTGCTGGGCTGAGGTAAGGCTAAGTTGCCTCTTCACCGAGGAGTCAACTCTATCGCACGGCGCAGCCAGCGTTTGGGGATTTAGGAACAACCTTTTTCCGACCATCTTTTTTTTTTTTTAACCTCACTTTTGTAAAGCCTCACCTGTGGTTTGGCGGTTTGGACGGGTCACTGTGTGTAATGCGCTCTTTTCTTTAGTCTATTTTTTTAATTATGTTCATTGGTTAAACAATTTTTCATTTTTACCTTTTTTTTTATTCATATACCTAATAAAACCGAGCCATGCACCTGTGTCACTTCTGGACTTAGCCTCGACTATAGGATACACAGACTGCAGCTGTGGGAGTGCTATACAATCGAATCCTTCAACACCATCATTTCAAACCCATAGACACCTTCTCATAATGCCAAAGATTTTTTTTTACCCGTATACCTAATCAACCCACCTCAGACATTACAACACCCCAATAACTTCAATCTTTTAAATTCTATCTACCACTCTGGTCTATCTAGTATTAAGCTATTTCTATGTTAGTTTTAAGAATTACAAGTATTCCCATTGTGTTTCGTTTCAATGTTATTATCCCAAAAGTTTTTATATTCTTGACGTGAGTAACCCACCACTCTGGACGACACGTCAAGAAAGCCCCCAATTATACAGGGTGCTTCAAAAAAATGTATACACACTTTAAACTATTGTAGTTTTCCCGCTCTACAAGGCTAATGTTATATTTCTTCGCCAGGTGCCAGCATAATCGTCCCTCTATGTTATATTATCAGTTGGAATTTGTAATATCAACATGGGGGACGTACGTTTGAGTTTTGAAGAACGTAAGCAGGTTATTAAGTGGTACTGGAAGTTTGAGAATGTAAATGAAGTTCAAAGACAGTGGAGAAGGGAGTATGATACAGAACCACCTTCAAGATTAACAATTACACGCATACGAGACAAATTCGAAGTTCATGGAACAGTTATTATCCCAAAAGTTTTTGTATTCTTGACGTGAGTAACCCACCACTCTGGACGACACGTCAAGAAAGCCCCCAATTATATATATATATATATAATGTGTACAATTACTTCATGTTAAATGTCAATGTATCTACGTATTGTGTTTTATGTCAATTACACGTTTACCCAAAATTATATATATATTATGTTTTTCGTACCATGGGTTGAATGTTTTGTTTTTCGTATGTGCCCAAGTATAATTATACAATTACATGGAATGAGCATTATACTATTTACAACAGAAAGCGCAGCGTAAATTCATTTACCCCCAGCAAATAGTGAACCCCTACCATCCCAACCCCTTACAAAGATCTTCTAAACTTTCTCTTAATATTGTTGTTTCCATCTTATAAACATTTCATATGTTTAGAAAAAAGTAGTGTATCAAGCCTAGCTTCTATGCTACACTACGCCTTTGTTATACTTTTGGGGGGGACCGTAATACCCACATTCTATTAAATTATATATATAAAAATATAACTACATATATATATATGCATCTATATGTATAAAGTTAAAACCGTATCCACTTCCGCCATAGCATTCGGAAAACCCGACTATTATCCTTTTCCAACACTCACCTACCCCTAACAGCCCACTGTTACATAATAATACAATACCAGATTACTACGTCACAACCTTTTTTATTTTTATCAATAATTCAGTAACAATTCGAATCCATTTTTGGTGGTCCTGTTTGGATTTTAGATTTAATTTTTTGAAAATTTTAAATTCAATTTAGCTTTAGTATTTCCACAGATCAACCCAGATTACCTCAATCCATCAATCTTTTAGTTTAAGTCAACAATTTGACCAAACCCTTCATCACGACATATCAATTATTATCAAAAGCAAGCTTTTGCACCTTTATAAGCTGGTTAACCAGGGTTAACCATGCTGTTTTGTTTAACAGGCCTGTTTATTAACACCTCGACTCATGTAACTTATGAGTGGTGTAGGAGTTGTTCGGCGAACATTAAATTTAACACCAATCATTACCACAGGCTAGGAGTCCTGCTGGTAAGCTATGTCTGCAAACAAAAAAAAAAACATTAACAAAAAAAAAAACAGAAGCGAAAGGAGTATCAAAAAAAAAAAAAAACCTTGCAGCCACAAGCAACCACACCAACACATGACCAAATAAAATTCCTACAATACCCAAATTTCAAAAATCAACCATCCATTAATCCATCTTCACTCCTCAACCACCTAAAAAATTAATACCCACCTAATTTTAAGAATTTTTTTGTACATCTCATTGAGATTTTAATGTGAAGACATGTAAAGCACCAATCTAGTTTTAGAATCCAAGCATCACCACCATATCGAGATTAATTACATAAACTACTCAATCCACCATATTTCAATTTCATCAATTAACACACCTTTAATTCTGCCTTATCTAACCTTTTATTTAGGGGGGGACTTTTAAGTAAACTAACCAGACTTCGAACTTCACAATGCATGGCATGGAATTTGGATGTTCGCGATCAAGATCGACCGGCCATCTTTTCAAAATTTCTTAACTCATCAAACCCTTCCACATGGTCGCGATTAGGTCTTGTTCGTTACTTCAGACTTCAGTTTGCCAAAAGAAGTCCATTGAATCTGCTGCCTTTTTCCATTATTATCCCATCCTGCAATAACACCACTTGTGGTAACCATCACTCCCTGCGCCTTTTTTTTTTGTCGCAAGGGGGGTGATATACGTCACCAGAGAGTTAGCGCGCGCATCCCTTCTAGCTAAACCAGCAGTGCGTGGCTAGGTAGCAAACAGGGAAGGTTGTGTGTGGTTTGGTCTCAGTCAGAACCGTGTGTAGCCGTTTAATTATTACTTTGCCCCAACCTAATTAATAACCGTAATGATCGGCTAAGTGCGTAATTATGGGTATGGCCTCGCAAGGCCGATAAATCACGGGCTAACTTAGTAAACTGGTAGAAGTGAGATGTCGGGATCCACATTAACCGGTTTACGGTTAGAGGGACCCGGATTTAGATATTAAATATGCAGAGTTCAGTTAATTTAGTTTAATGTGTAATAATTAGTTTAGTGCTCATCAACGCTGGTTCCATAATTGGCTTTCTTGTGATGGTGACAGTGCCGTAATAATTGCTAGCGAGATATGTTGAGTCGATAGCCATTGTGGTTAGCGTGGTATAAGCCTATAGTAACCAAAATGGCGTAACGTTATAACTTAACCGCCCGGCATCGCTTTCATGGTTCTGGTCCCAAATTGCAGAAAATTTTATCTACTTTAAAAATGTAAATGTCATGTTTTATGAAAAACGCATAGTTTAGGAGATATAGTGAAAAAAGTGCGAAAATTTCGTGGTTTTTTGCATGCTACGAAGTTAGCACAGGTCTTTCGAAGCTGCAAACTTGGATATACACTACTGGTAGTGGTCCTAACAACAAATTAAAAAATCAGAACTAGCCGTTAGTTTGCGATTTTAGCGATTTCTAGTGTACTATTTGACTGGACTATAGGCCCGAAAATGCTTTGTTTTCCAGATATCCGTCATTTTGTTTTTTTTACAAAATAATTCATATCTAGAGAAATATTTTACTGATTGAGTTCAAACTTAGCATGAAGTTTAACCTAACAATGATATATCTCAAGAAAAATAAGCGATTAAATCCAATCATGCGTTTCAAAATGGCAGCTGTTTGAAAATTTCAAACCTAAATTACTCAAAAACCATACATTTTAACAAAAAATGTCAAGACACCTTTTTTGTAGCCCTTTTGATTTCCTATCGGATGGTGTAACTAAAAAATCGGATGAAGAATAATAGTTAACTTAAAGATAATAACAGCATATACAACCAGAATATTGTTGTGTTTACTGTGTTGGTATAGGATGCCGGGTTGAACAAACCAATTATTACACATAACTTAACTATTTGTTTACTGCTACCACTTAAATCTAAAGATACTGAGGCAGGTCTCGCAGTTAAAACAATTGGATGAACGATAATAGTAAACACGATAACATAATAAACACAACAATAAATATTGTATGTACTGTATGTACTTAATATGCTGTTATTGTCTTTAACTTAGCTATTATCCTTCATCTGATTGTTTTGACCGTGAGACCATCTGATAGTGTGAGTTTAAACTATTTGTATTTAGTGAAATTTACTTACTAAAAATGGATCGGTCAAGGTCACCACTAAGTGAGAACACTGTGAGTGCTATGTTAAATGATGAAAATATAAACGATGAAGTGTTGTCAGATGAAAGTGAAATCAGCTCTATTGTAGACGATTCTTACTATGATCCGGAATTTGAGGATCGGCCTTCAACTTCAAGTTTTTTAGAGGAATATTTGAATAATGAAAAATAATGTAGGCTATTTAATTTTTCTTCAAGTGAAAGCAGTGATGATGAAAATATAGGGATACTAGTTGAACAAACTCCCTAAAACTAGGACTAAGTTTGATGATCACAATATCAGTAGCAATGATGGATCTGATTTAGAGCAGACTGATAATATTCAGTGGAATGAAGTAAATGAAGAAAATGATCTTGCTGTGGAACATAATTTCAATTATTATGAAACACCTTGAGTCAAACTTGTCCACCTAGAAATTCTCATCCCACTGCTTATTTTAGGCTATTTTTTACTTATAGTTTGAAGATTTTACTAAGTATACAAATATGTATGCTAAGAAATTTGTGAAAACAAATAATGATAGATTAGCTAGCAACAGTATACTGATAAATTGGAATAAAGTTACACTGGAAGAAATGTTTGCTTTTATTTCAGTGCTATTGAACATGGGTATAAATAGAAAACCTACACTTTATAATTACTGGGTATGTTAACTTCTCAAAATATGCTTTAGTTTGGGAAAATGTTTAGCTGAAATCACTTAAAAAACATTTTAACTTTTTTTCATGTTACAAAATACTAAAAACATTCCGAAACCAGCTGAACCCAACTTGTACCAGATTTCAGCCGTTAGTCGATCCTTTCAATACAACATCAAGACACTAATTTTCTCCTAAAATTTATTACAATAGATGAAAGCATGATTGCTACAAAAAACCACATACAGTTACTTTTCGATATTTACCTAAAAAAACACCTTCGTTGGAGTGAAATGTTATGGTCAATTTGTAATTCCATTACTCATTACTGTATAAGTTTTTTTGTATACAAGAGGAGTATTCAGACTAGATATTATAAAAGCTAATAAATGGACTTGGGTTTCATGTTATTAGAAATGTATGGACTGTTTAGGAAAGGTTTTCATTTGTTTATAGATAATTGTGTCCTTTCTGTTTCACTTGTCTATATTTGTACCAGAATGGCACTTTTGTGACCGAAACTCTAAATCGCAATAGAAAAGGAATTCTTAAAACGATGTTGGATAAATTTGAAATAGGTGAGAAAAAATATTAGAGAAGTCATGCATTATTAATGCTTGGATTTAAAGAAAAACATCTTTAAAAAAAACAATGTTACTCTTATCAAGTGATGCTAAGGCAGGTAGTTAGGAAAGAACCAAAAGATCTGGAAGTATATGAAAATCACAAACATACCAAATATGATCAGAAATTAAAATGATTATATGGGTGGCATAGATGTGTCTGATAGATGCTCTATCAATATTTCGAAGAATGGTGTTCTTCAAAGTAACCTTGAAAAAAGTAACCTTCAACATCATCAGTAGGACGATGCTGAATTGTTACATTTTATATAAAGAAAATACTTCATAGAATAGACTTCATTTCTCGAAGATTTGTCTTATAACTGGCTGACAAATAGAAATAAACAAAATTCTCCATGTACTGATAGGGCTGTAGCGACACTTAATATGTTAGCGGTTGGAGGTGCCAGAGTAAATGTAAAATAGTTTTTTTTTTTTTAAATACCCATGGACAGAGAAAAGAACTGTTCTGTTTGTAGAGCAGCCATTATAAAAGCTAGGGGGAAAAGAAAACTACTTTCCAGTGCATAAAATGTTAAAAAAAAAACAACCAAACCAAATTGAGGCGATGTTTAGACCCTAAAGACCTAAATAAAGCCATTAGACAAGAACAATATTTCATTCTTAAAGATGAGGAAATAATGTATAGGTTAAGTGGTAAAAAGGTGTTTACAGTACTAAATCTAAAAGACGGTTTTTGGCACATTGAACTTAAAAGATAAGTTAGTAAAGGGTGATCCAGAACTAAGCTATGGTGTTCATTCATTAAGCAATAAAAAGCGTT
>JAGFPH010000108.1:321311-341462 GCA_018207615.1 Philaenus spumarius | reverse complement strand
GTATATATGTGTTCGCACTCTAGCGGCCGCATTTTAAGTCCGATTTGGTTCAAATTTGGTACACATGTTGGTTGTCTACGTCGCTCGGACGAGTTCGTTAGCCAAAAAAATCCAACCACCGGAAGTACGTTTTTTGACCGGAAGTAACTATTTTTGACATTTTTACTACGAGAGTGAAATTTTTTGAGAATTTTTTTTAAATGTAAATGTAGGATGTTATTCTGCACATTTTGTTTTTTTACGCGACCTTATAGCTTGCTTAGTTCCCCCAAAATCGATCAAAACGTGAAATACCATAAAAGTACCAGGTTCGGAGCCAAGTGGTGCAAACTCGCGAGGCCACTAGGCGCAAACAAATTCTACTAATATATTGCGTACACACAGACAGCTGTTCAACGCCTTCAGGAGTAGACCTATTTCCCAAATTGTTGGTTGAAACCCTAAAACATAGGCATTTAAACTTAATTTTGGAAATTTGCTCAACTCACGTCAGCGGTCCAGCTGCGTGGTCGAATTATTTATTTATTGCATTTGTTAAATAAAAGATAGTAATTTAATAATGGCGCCCAACTTCAGGGCCAGACAAACTTGAAGCATACAAATTTTGTCTAAAATATTGCAACTGTTATCAAATAAGATCGATACTATAAGCCAATTAGTTAAGTCTGTCTTAGATATTTATCAGTATAAAACCCAGATCAATGACATCCCCATATAATTTAAGATTCCCTAAATGATACTCGATCAACATGGAAAGTGAGAGAAACTCTAAAAACACATTGCAAACCGAACAACGATCCCATTCGTGTGGTGAAGCGGATGCCATGTTGTCCTTGTCGTCTGACGAGCTTTCAATAGCTCCGAGCGGCGATGATGTGAATTGCAGCCGAAGTCTACCGAACATTGACGGAAATACACGAAATGACCCTGTATTTGTTAAATAAAAGATAGTAATTTAATATAAGCTATATTTTGCTGGTAATAAAATATGTTCAGGTTTACAATTCTACAGACTTATTGTTATTTAAAACTAACTTATTTGCTGAACCCTGTATAAGCTAAAGTACAATATGTACATAAGTAACTAAGTTACTTAATATTTGTTTATTTTTCCAGCTTACTAGTTGAATCCCAAAGAATGAAGCAACAACTAAGAAGCCTAGAGAGAAAAATAAATGATCTAAAGGTAATGTAAACAAAACAGCATGAAGAGTCAGTGTGAACTAAAATAGGTAGTTGAGCACCTCCTGGAAATTTTGTAGGGTCATGGCGTACCTATGGTTATGTTCTAACTTTTTTTAAAGAAGTCAAATAAATTCTATACATAATAAATTCTATTATGTGAATAACTTTACAAAATGTATTTAGGTATAAATAAAACACAATACTAAATATAATCCTTAAATCTAGAAAATGCCGTTTATATATAATGGTTTTAACAAATGGCAAATACAATTTCCCAGCACTAAAATGTCTTAATGAGAAACTGGCTGTCGCTTATGCTTATTTCTTTTAATTTTCTTTGACAAGTTTAATAGTGCTTATCCTTAATATGAGGATATTTTTCATGCACAGCTTTTAATGGCACAAATTACAATTGTATAAATTTATCTGGCCTAGATTGTTTAGTAACTAAAATGTAGAGGTAAATTCAAACTAAATGTCAACATCAAATGTAAACAAAAGCACATAACCTAAAAATGAAAATTTTCCAGAAGTAAGATAGTCCAAATTTAAATTTTAAAAGTTTCATACACAAATATTTATATAATTTATTTTTACTGCAAACAGTTCTCCTCCAAACGTTATTACAATTTCAGGAGGATATTAGCTGAACTTGTAGTCTGCATTACAATACCATTTCAATTTTTAATTCATACAAAATAAGTTACTTCTTCTGAAACTAACTTCAGCTTATTTTCTGGCTCAAATTTTCTTCTTATAAGATTTGTCTCCTCTGTTGTTAATACTTTAATATTTTACTTTTAAAAACCAACTCAAATATACATTTACATAGCCTCTGAGCTTCCATAAGAGTTCACAAGGAATGCCGGGAAATTTAAAATTCGAGCCCCTACAATTGAAAAATCACTGCCTTATAATCAGCTTTAGTTACCTACCTGCTTATGTTTAGTGCAGAAACTTTTTATTATGTTTTCATTCAGTTTGTCCCATAATATTGTAATACTTACTCGATTTGATATAATTGATGAATTACATATTGTTGAAATTGTTTTTATTTATAATTTTGTTTAAGTATCCATATTTATACACTTCTGCTTTTCTCTCGTGTCTTTCCGCTAACGATCGGATCACAAACAAAAACAAACGTGGTTACCGTATCGAAATATCGATTGACTTTATCGGAGCACAGGATTCACGCTAATCATATCACACTAGACTTAACTATTCCAAATCCCGACCTATTTTTTACACTTAACAATATTTAGTTTATTTAATACATACATAATTATTCCAATTCCATACTACAACTAATTACATTTTATGATCGTTTTCCCAATAAGAATAGTGAAGCTTGCTGTCGTTGGGTTACTAAAATTAAACCTTTTGCCTTTACATTTATTTTTGACAGCGTAAGTATAGTTAATATTATTATTATTAGAATTTTGTAATTGTTCATTCTAATAATTTATGTTGGTTAATCAAAGTTCCAAAAGTCCTGAATGTTTAATTATCTTCTAATTTGTTGAATTACAATTTTTCAGGTTAACCTAATTTAAAGGTTTGTTTACTAGCCTACATGGCTCTTTGATTATTTCATCGCTTTTTGTGTTTTAACCAGAATAAGATATTTACAAATTACAATTGTTTAACTCCCTCTGCTACAGTACATGATCCACTGTTTATACATCAGATCCACAAATGATTTTTAGAATAAATTAAAATAACAAAATATTTAATAAAAACTTTGAGCGTCAATGTAATATTTATGATTGTTCATAAATATTCTCCTTACAATGATAACCACAAATGCAATGCTAGCCTTCCATCAGGCGCATACTGAAGGTTCACCTCCATATCAGTGAATTTTTTTCTAATAAAATGTAGAAGAGTGCGCTCATCTGTCTCATTTTCTGCCCCATTTCATAAGACTCTTCTAGGAATTGACCCATATCCAATTTTGGCCGCTTTCTCCTTTTATTTCAGTATTAGAGTGAGTTTTCAACGGGATTGGAGGTAGTTTCCCGATGCGCCCGATGAAGTGACAGAGTACATGGAGGTAAATTCCTTATGCGACCGATCGCGTTATATGAAATATTATTTTCTGTGCAGTATTTTTTGTACTATTATGCACACAGTAGTACTTGGCGGACTTGTCCTTGAGCCTGGCTTGCTGGCTGTCTGCTCATCTACTCCCACCCGTCATATAAAACTCATAAAGACATTTATTTATAGTAGGCCTACAGTTAGAAATTCTTCCCAAAATAGAAAGAATAAAAAGGTGGATGAAATCATAAATAAATAAGAACCATGTTTGAAGAAATACTTTTACATTGTAGATGTAAAATTTAAGCTTTGGAAGTTATTCAACATAATTTATTTAAATGTTTTTGGTTTTTATCAAAATAGCTTTAATGTGCTTTATTGTATTACTAAAGATTTTCAAAGCAATGAAGTTCTGATGCCATGATAATTTAAGAGTTATTATAAGATTATCTTGGTTCAGTTTTACTCTTATGGGGTATTTATAAAGTAAAATAAATATTTTTAAAATAGACACTTATCATTGCCTATTTGTTTCAGATTGTTTATAATTTTCCTTATTTCTTTTTCAGCTGGCAGCAACACAAGGATCAGCATTAAGTGAGGGGGAAAAGCTGACTCAAGAACTACAGATAATTGAACATGGCATTCGAGAGAAGGAAAAGGAATTAAGACTGGTACTATTCATTTAGGATATTGTGTAAATAATATAATTTTTGCTTTCTATGGAAAGTATTTTGAAATAAACAATAACACACACATTATATTACATTAAGGAAAAGATAGATTGAGATTTTATTGATACTGTACATAGGTTAAACTGAAATTAAAACATCCTTAGTACTTAATGTCGTCCTAGCATTCAGCATTGTCAAAACAGTGACATTGTAGCCAAATTCATTCCAAAAGTGTTTTTTTTTTTTACAATAAATTCTCTATTTTTGGTAACTAAATGAAATAAATCTTTATTCCTTCTTTAATTACTATATATTTCCATATCTATGTAGAATATTCAGTCCTTAAAATCATTTATTAATTGGATTTTATTTTTTTCAGTTTCAATTGCTAGTTTTTATCGGTTACACAAACTTTGTATTTTTCATTGAAATATTACAATTAGAAGTTTTGATGTAGTTTAACCAAAATTTAAGTTTTTCTTAAACAAAAGTTTGAAGAATTAACTTTAGTTAGTAAATCATGAATGAGCAATGTAAGCAATATATAATATCATTAAATTATATGTTATAACTTAAATATACAAAGTCATATAACTTAAGTCATATATAAAGAGTCAACCAAATGAAGCCCAAACTGTGTGAAGGCTATATGCCTTCCTGGTCCTTTCTAAGACCAAGCTAAAACAGCTTTTTGTGCCAAATGCATTATGTCTTTTTTATATTGTCTAAAACAATAAGGCTTCCTCAATTTGTGTGTTTGCACTGGAAACAAGCTGGATAAATGTGATTGATCTAGGGGACTAATTACAGCTACCAATGTCCTTGCCATAATTGCCTGGCCACACTCATTTGGAAAACAGCTGCTGTATTTCTCAATATTATTTATGTTACTTATTTTGTACAGGCTCCTCGCTTTATTTTTTATTCATGTATAAGTAATAGTACTGTATAAATGCAGAAATTGGAACCAGATTGTTGAAAAAAAGAAAAGTATTCAACAAATTTAATTGATTTAAATATGTATTTTAAGTAATAAATATTACTTTACAGTTTTTATTTATCATTTTAAAACTTTAGAATTGATTTAAATATGTATCTTTCTTGCATGAGTCAAATTTACTAACCAAGTAAATTTAATCCTGCACAAATTACAGAATTTTGATTTTTAACTGAATTACTTCACATTCTTTGAAGATATTCTGCTCATTTTTATTTCTGCGAAAATTATCACATGTATAACTTTAAAATGAGAATATTTTGCCACATACACAGAGTGTCTGCGAATAGACATACATCAGTCACCAAAGTTCCCTAAAATGGGGTCTTATAAGTCACAAAATTTTACTCTGAGGTCACCAAATTTTAGACATTTTTAAATAAAATGAATCTCATGAAATAATAATTGTCTTTAATAATCGACTTTCATGGCAGAGGTCCAAAATTTCCTGATTGTATGGGGTTTCTCCATTATTTTTACAGCCATCATCTGTTGCACGCCTAGTCTATCGAACTTAAACTTGCATTTCAAATTATTTTTCAACATAGGTATTTCATAAAATAAACCCAAATTATTTTCAAGCGACATTTGATTTCACAAAATTTCATTATTGCCTCTTTAATTAAAGCCAGTAATTCAAATATTTAGAGCAAATTACAATCAAGCGTAGTTTTCTTTCATTCACTCATTTTAACCATTTTAAATTACAAGTACATCTTGTCTGCCAAACTTAACTTGCATTTTAAATAAATTTTGAACACTGGTATTTCATAAAATCAGTGGAAGCTGTATTTGGGTGTTGATTTCTTCCGCAAATTTCACCTTCCGTTTTAAATTACGTTTTAAAGCTTGTTTTTCATAAAATGAACACAACTTGAATTCTGACGGAGTTTTCTTTCACAGTTTTTCGACATTGGGTTGTAAATTAAGTTTTATAAAATTAGTGCAAATTGTTTATGTGGCTATTTTCCTCTTAACAGACTTTTGCTATTGCAATTTAAAAATATGTTTGTAAGTTTAGTATCTAATGACGAGCCCCAAAGTTGGCTGCGCCATTTTGTAAGTTGCTCAGCTTACAAAAAAAAATTAAAAAATATATAAATTATATTTGATTTGATTTGATGCAGTTGGATTGCAAGACTCTACTAATTTTTCTATCTCGGGTTGTGAATCCAATGACCTGAATGAAAAATGGTGAAAAGGATCAGATTAGGCCAAACAAAGCAGACGATTTAGAAATGACCTTTGACATTTATTAATATCATATTATATACAGTAAAGAAAAATAAATTCAAATACAGACAAATATGATACAAATTATAGATTATAAATTTTAAAGAGAGCTGGTGTTTTATAAAAAAAAAAAAGATTTTAAGTGCACTGTACTTACGAAAAGCAGACCACAAACTTATTAATTTAAAAAAAGAAAACCCACACTCGCAAGTGCAAAACTTTTGTAGCCTATTTCATTGTCGTGTCTGATTTACTGTCACATTACCTAAGCGATCGCAATACACACCATTTGACGATGAGAATTATTAATTCTCGTAAAAATTAAAATACTACTTTGTACTTGTAGATTAACAATAAATGTTACATTTAAACTGTTAATTAAAGCGCAACGCGCAACACTTCAAGCGATGTTCACTGCTTGGTCTCTCGTTGGCAAGTGCCGTTAGCGTTCTTTCTCCCACCGCTTCATCCAGCCGGCGTCTATTTTCTCTTCACCAATCAGAAACGTCTGACGACACACAGATGTTCAATTTCGTCAGATTCGTTGGTTGCTTACCAAAGCATTCCTTCTGGATCTTGCATGTGAAAATGCACGTAGAGCATTTCTCCAGGAATTGGCTTGCAGGTGTTCGCTTCTTATCTCGTCTAGACTGGTGGATGTTGCTTTTCTAACTGCATCTTAAAACTCGTATAATTTCTGCATCTTGGCGTTAGTACATAAACTGTCCATTTTCTCAAACCCTACATTTAAATTTAATATAATAATTGTCTGCCTTTTATATTTATTCTACTGAAATGTACTTTAAAATTGTCTGCCCTTTTAGTCTATTTCCTTTACGTTAAAATGCTTCTAATTATTAAGCTCTCTTTCCAAAAACATTTGCAATATAAATTAAATTAAACTAAAAAAATAAAATGCTCTCTCGAATTAAAATTGATTTATGGTCCTATTTTATATTATTATTGCACTTTGGGAAGTTGGAGATCTTACATGTTTCAATGCTGGTATTTCAACAAATAGCACACTTGTATTCAGGCATCGTTTTCTTTTGCAAATTATCCCCAGCGTGATTTAAACTATGTTTTAACAATGCTATTTCATAAAATTATTGGAAGCTGTTTTCAGAAGTTGTTTTCTATTGCAAATTTTACAGTTGTATTTTAAATTACGTTTTAACTCCTGTATTTTATAAAATTTATTTAACTTGTATTCTGGCGTCCTTTTCTTTCACGGACTTTTGCAGTTTCATTTTTACTTAAGTTTTAACCCTGGTATTACATACATGCAAATCGTATTTGGAAGAAGTTTTCTTTTGCAGATTTTGCTGTTGTGTTTTATCTCAAACTACTTTAATCGTGGTTTAAAAGGTCCCAGATTTTTGCCCATATAGGTTCCCAAAAGTTAGCGCAAACTTAGGAACTCCAAAATTTGGTAATAACCCTGATACATGAGTTGTAGCACTAGCGTAAAATTACCCAAATTGGGTCATGCAGCTTGCTAGGAAGCACTAAAACGTTTTGCATAAAATCACATGTGTGTCCGTAGCCTAAAAAAGAAAGTTGTAGAAATCATGAAGGAAAAAATGGAAGTTCAAATTATGAGGAATTACATTTGTATTTTGTAATTTACTTGCATAGCTACATTAACACTTTAAAAATCAGATTGTAGTCCAACTTGTATAATTATGTTTTTTGCAAACTTTGAACTGAAAAAAGTAGATAAAAAATAGGCACTATCCTATACTCTAATACGAGCAATGTCTGTTTGTTTGTTTGTGTGTTTGTACGAGCAATCTCGAGATCCAGCAGAAGGATTTTGCTGAAACTTTGGGATTAGAGGCTTTTGGGACTAAAAAATCGATTGGTGAAAACCACTACCTGTGGAAAACTCGTATTTTTCTGAAAAACTCATTTGAAAATTGAAAATTTTTAACATTGGGGTTATGTAATTTAAAATCAATAGGATACATATGACAAACATCAGCTGTTTCCTATAATATTTCCATCAGCTGTCTCCTATATTTTTTTTTTTTTTTTTTTTTTTTGTCTTAAAGGTTATAATTGTTTTAAGCTTGAAATCAGCTGACCCGTGCTAATATTTCGCGAGTTATGAGTAGGCCTACAAAACAGTACTTACCTGATTTGTATTTACATACATTTTCCTATAAAAAAAAACACAATTAACAAAAATACCGAGTAATGCTCGGTCGCCCAGGTACTATGAATAATCAAACTACTGCAGCATTATTTAGGGTTACTTAAATAAATAGATTATAAATATACATGTTTATAGTAGCACCCATATTTTTTATTTGTTTGGTTCTTAATTTCATTTGTTTATAATTTGTAATTTACTATTATGATTTTATTTATTTCTATGCTATTAAGAAATGTTTTTACCTGTGAATTTTTTCCTCGAATGAAATTGTGTATTCTAAAAAAAATAAACCAGATACAAAATAGATAATTCTTTAAAAATAACTTTTATGTTTGTGATACAGTCCCATAATTTGGTATCCGGATCTCCTGGTTACTCGTCTCTTAATTGGAGTAGAGATGGATGGTCTAGCACTGGCTATAGAAGTGATGATGTGAGTTTACTTATCATTTATAAACTTCACATCTTGTAACCATGAGAAAGAATATAAACACAATTAATATGCAAACAAACTTGTAAAAGGTACAATTATAGCTTTTAAGAAGGGTTTATTTTAAAATGAAAAACCCAAAAATGCAAATAAAATAATTACCAATGTGTTAAATTGAGTAAACTAGAGAGGGCAAATGTCAAAATGAGCTGTAAAGCATTTTATGTCTGAATCACTTCTATTTTTCTGTAAATAAACTTTTTTAATAAAAATATACTGGAATTTTAAAATAATTTGATACTTTATTTCCCAAATTTTTCAATATCAAATTTGTTGGTTTCTATTGCAAAGGAATATCCATTTATGTGAAACTTTTACCAAATGACTACTGTGTTTTATTACATTTTCTATTCCGCTACTAAATCAAATTGCTTATATAATTATAATTGGCCAATTAATGTAACCTCTTTTTATAAACATACTGGAAAAGTTTTCCACTACTTATATGAGTAATATTATTAATTATGATAGTAATATTTTAATCAAGTGTTAGAGCATATCAAAGAAGAAGGCTATACTTTGATAGTTGTATCTCGGGACAAATCTAAAATTAGCACTCTTTATTTCATGTTTGTCAATGTGTTATCTTACAGTTTTAGTTTATTAACAATTTTAATAGACATTTGGAAGGCAACTTTTTATTTTTTACAACTAAAACATTTTGTTATTTATACTACTTTAATTATTTTTCGGAATTAAAAAATGTCATAATTAAATTTTCATAAATTGCAAACATAATTAACTAATGTAAAATAATTTTGGTTTTTAGGAAGATTCTTATGAGGCCGGTATTGCCAATGATATGAAAGAATTAGCATTACGTTGGGAGTATGAATTGGAAGAACATGAAAAACAATGGTCTAGTGAAGATGATTCCTCTAAGAAATGATAGCTGCAATTTCATTTATTGTATAATGTATATACATTAGTTTGATTGTGTATTATTTTTACACATTTTAACTATATATTTTTAACTGTGCTTATGAACAGTACCAAGAACTCGTTGAATCTAAACTTGAGATAGTTTAATGAATTTTTAAACAATAGAATCTAAACTGAGTTTGAGCTAAGAGACAGAATAACTTTCGCCTAGACAATTTATTTTAAAGATTTTCTTCTGGTATTATATTTCTATCAGTGTAAATAATTAATCACATTCAAATATCATTTAAAAAGTACATTGATTTAATCATTGTAATTAATTAATAAATAGCTTCCTTTAAAAGGTATGGAACTAAACTCATGTTTTGTTCCTAAAGTTATAATTTATTTTTATAATAATTGTTAAAATGTGCACATGACAAGATTTTATATGAAGCAAATGTATAAACTATAAGTGTTGTGTTTATTTTTTTCTTTGTGCGGTATTCCCTGTTGTTTTAACTTTGTTAAATATATATATGTTTTAATTTCATGTGGAAAATAGCCCTTTGTTTTATATGTAAAAATACATAGATTAAATGTAGTGTAAAAATTGTTTAATTGAGAGAAAAATCAATTTGGTGAATCTCCTAGCACATTAAAGTTTAACACATCACTGAACAGCAATCATGAACAAACCTTTCTTAATTTCTTGAAAGAAACTCAGATGTAATTAGAAGAATAAATAAGGACATTCAATTTAATTAAGCTAATTATATGCATTGTTTTAAAATGTATTTAACTTTGAATTAGACCTAAATAGTTTAGATTCAAATCTGAACTGTTTTCAAGGTCTGTTAACTGTTCCTAAACAAATTATGGGATTTGTTTTTCTGTTTTAAATGTTTTCTCCTGTATAAATATCAAGGTTGAAGACAAACTTCTATAATATTGTTTCTTCTCTCTCTTTCTTTTTATTCCCATTTGTATGAAGTTTTTTTGGTTAATAATGTTACCAGACTATCACCAATAATTACAATTGTAAAATAATAGGCTAATAATAATTTATTATTATGTTGATATAAATATAATACTTTAGTGTAACTAATTAATTATTGTTTTCTTTAAAGTTATAAATAGAAGATTGTTTATTGTAATTTAATCATCATGTAAGTTGTTGTACTTACACACTTAAATGTGTTAATGATTTTGCATAATTTCTTATTTTTATATTGGTATTTTTGCCAAGACCTAATATTATTTAGATTAATTTGGTAAAGTTAAACATGTTTTTCTAATATTTTTTAACATTGTAAACAAATATATTTGTATTAATTAGGAATAAATAGATTGTTTGAATTTTAACTCTCTACATTATTTTGCAAATATCAATTTTAAAGTTAATATATTTAACTATCGCACATCCATAATATATTTTGCTAGTTCACAAAAATATAATATGCAAGACAGACGTTTTAAAAATTGTATTAAATTTGATGATTTTATCAAATCAAAAGTAACATAATCTCTAATACAAATTAGACAAAGTTACTTTATTCATGTCTCTCGGGCATTTTGATTTTATTTTCCTGCCACATCTATTTAAAAAAAATATACAATATTCAATACAGCTTCATACCAATTAACAAGGAAAGACAATCATAATGTTTCAGATATAACATAAAGCTTGGAACAATATATTTAAGATTTGATAAAACATTTTCTTAAATAAACTTGGTATGATTATTTTGTTAACTGGTTTTTGTCTTCATATTTTTTGAACTATAAAAAAATAATATGCAAATGGATTAATCAAGAAAGTGTAATTAGATTTAATATTATTTAAATTTAAATCCATTCTCGATTCATATAATAATAAATATAATATTTTAAAATTAAATTGTTAAATTGTTTTATTTATGTAATTGTTTGGAGCCGAAAAGAAATGCTGTAACAATTGATTCAATTTAAAATATTCTTTTTGAAATTTTACAGTCTGTACAAAAACAATACATATATAAAATATTGAAACACAAATGTATGGCCTTACATAAATCAAGTCAAGTATTTGGAGTGAAACTGAAATCCTCATGAACAATTTTCCTGCTATTTGAAATGATAAGTATTTGTTCAATCTTATTTATGTACATTTTATTTATTATATTTAAAGGTTGACTTGCGGGGATCAGGCATAATATTTTCATTTTCTTAAACTTCTGAGTTTAATAGCAACAATTTGGTTTGTTTCTGGTAAAATGGTCATCTCTAAAGAGTCTGAAACGTTTGCATAAAATAATGTGCAGTTCAAATTGATGCAAACAAACTCAGAAGCTCAAAAAATATAATATTCATGATTACAAAAAAGACTTTTATCATGTTTTTAAAATATTTACATATATTTTTGTTCATATTATAACCTTATTATCATTCAACTAGAAAAGACAAAAGTAAAACCATCACATTAGTTTTAAATATTTGAGAAATAATCAATTTAATATAAATTGAGGAAAGTAGAAATACATTTATTATTTCTTAAATTAGTGAATAAATTAATAATGTTTCAATTTAATTGTGTATTAGGTACCTTATAGTGCATGTAGAAACTTTGCAAAATGAATCCAGATGAAGCCAAACAAGCCAGACGAACTAAGTTATTATTGTTTTACCAGATTTGACTTCCAGATTGAAAATACAGTATCTAGTGAAAACTTCAAGAATGAGTAAAGTTCAAATTAACATTGTTTTAAAATGGGTTCTACATTAAGAATATAATAATAAAACAAAAATCACATTAAAAAAAATAAACTACCAAAACTTTACAGCAAAAGCTAATATAAAAGCTTTTTTCTAAACAAAACTTTATCAAACAAAATTGATGATGATTGTTTTACAATACAAGATTAAATGTAGAGAGTTAATATTTACTAAAGGTTACATTACATGTATATACTAGATTAGACTGTGTGTGTTTTCTTGTAAAAGAACCATTGTGCCAATTAAACATGTGTCTTCTAACTGATGTATTGTATTGTTGGGATTGTTGCTGGGCAAAAGCCTGATGTCACTCAGTGGAATGTCTTGGTTCTCAATCTCAAAGATCTTACAGCCATTGTTTTACTGTAGCCAATGCTTTAGCCCAAGGTTTTTTAAATTATAATAAAGAGTGCCTTAAAATTTTGTTTTAGTATTGAAAAGACATATTTTTTTTATTATTAATACTTTTATTTTAATAGATTTTTGTATAATTTGTTTATTATTTTTATATTATCATGTTACCTGCTAAAGTGCTTAATTCAATTTATTTTTTATTTTTGTTTATGATGTGTGATCTGTCCACATAGTATTTATCTATTATCAGAATTATGCAGCATATCCATATTTGGATTCTGAATTATATTTCTTGTAAGGGAGTGCGAGAGTATATTTTTAGCTCGAGAAGTTTTTTAATACAAATTATCAATATTGAGGAAAAATAAGACTTAAGACTTTGTAGCAAGAATTTTTTAAATAAAATTTATATATATATATATCGGGAAAATAGAGTTTTGCGCTAAAGTTGTTATCTCAAGATGACAATGAGAAATTTCAAATGCCATTTTTTCATAACTCATTAAAAGAAGTATGTGTGGGAATACTTTTTTTATAAATTTATACTTAACTTACCCATTTGATGAAATATCTTACACTTTATAGAACTCAAGACTTTCAAAACATTTCAAGAAATTAGTAGCTTAATAGTGAAATTGACAACTGATAAATGAATCTTATTCTTGTCAACAAGATCGAGAGGCTGTTAATTTTTTCTTGTTTTATAAAACTCAAGACGTTCGAGATATTGCACACCACTAATTTCTTCCGGTTCATAAACTCCAAAAAGTGGTTTTATTTCCAAAATGATTTATTTGCATTTATTGCCTTAGGAACAGTGTATACCTTTCTTTAAGTTTGAAATTCAGTAAGATCACTTAAGCTATACTTCCTAGAAAAGCTCTTTATTTTGTAATATGATAATATATATGGAAAAATATATATCTCAAATTAATTGAATGTTACTTATTTGTTTTTTGCTTAAACTTTTTATTTACATTGTTAATAGGTATTCATTTGTAATCAACACATCACTTTCTATTGCTTGAATAACTGCTGCAGTTATCTTGATAACTTGTTTTTATTTCTTAGCATTTTTATATCATATATATGTGTATATCTATCATTATTCTTTTAGTTTTAATATTATATTACAAATGGTCTGTGTTTTAAAATGTAAGTACGGTACATTAAACGTTCTGTTTTTTTTTTTGTTTTTGTTTTTGTCGATTGAAACCGAGACATAAGTCATGCTTTTATCATAAAGAAAATACACTATTGAAGTTGGACTAAATGTTTTGCACATAATATAATTAGCTTCACAAATTATTGTTACTGTCATAGTTGTTTGCATGTTTTAGTGTCTATTATGAGTCCAACTCATTCTGTTCTCCCTTTTCCTTTTGACAGAATTTTTGGTGTTTTATTAAATGTTAACTATAACTTGTAATTAAAATCTATGTATTTTTATAACATAGTTTTTTAAATACCAAATTGGTGTATATGCAGTTCAGAATATTGTATAGTTTAGCTGAGATTTGCATATTATCAATTCATTATTTGGAAGAAAATAATTCTTCCAGTTTTATTGGAAGCAGAAATGTGCCTCGCTTAGCATTGGAAAAGCTCAAACTATTCAGATTTTATTCTTTTCTCCCAACATTTACCACCAACTCATAAATATGTATTAGATAGTACTTATATATTGTATAATATATATTACTTTTTTACCGTATTGCTTCCAAGTTCAAAACTGTTAAAATATAACCAAATAATATGTTCATGTAATACCAAATTGAAATACAGTAAAAATATTAGTGTATTTATTTATTTATTTTTTTTTTTTTTTCATTAAATACTGAAGAAAAAGTAACACAAATAACTTAAATCAGACCTGTAAATTACGAGCCAGCCATTTCTCTTAGTTCATTTTAAGAGTCTCATTTCATCCTTAGTTTCCAAAGGTTTAACAAAATCTTGTTAAACAAATTAATTATAGTACCATAGTATTATTTATATTTTGAAATGTTAATATTTGAAACAAGACATTTACAAAAAGTTCAAAACAAAATAAATTTATTAATGGTGTTATCTATTAATTACTAAACTCTATAAACTTTGTACTATGATCAATTGTTTGAGTCTTCTTGTGATAGTTAAATAGTTTTTAATGAGCTTTAACCAATGCTAAATGTATTTATGCAAATAAGCAGTTTATAAACTTAGTCCTTGAACTAAGTATTTACTGTACCATTCTTCTGATAAATTTATAACATCTAATTGTAATATTAATATATTTAAGTTACTAGGCATAACAATTAATTGTTTGTTAAATAGTTACATAATACTTATAACAATCAAAATATTAATGTCTAAATAGTAAAAATACTAATTATAGATCATTATAATTATTGTATTATATTTAGTCGAAGTTCTGTGTTAAAACTAACAGAATTATAGATTATTATTGATTTCAGGAGCGAATGCTGGTATTGTTTAGTAAACCAGTTGTTAACCATTGTTTTATCTATAAATTGTGTTAGATTTTAACTCAGAATTTTAGACACTAACGCCTTTATTTATATTAGTACATTTATTTTTATCTTTCAGTTGTTAAATTAAAGAGTTTTTATTTATATTTTGTAAGGGTATTAATTTACCGAGAGAATTGTTTGGCTTATAGTTGTGTCAAGACCGTCAGTTTGGGTTTGAATTGTCAGTTGTGTGCTGTTTTAGCATGAAAAACTTGTTCGCCATGTCAAACTGATCAGGTGTAAAATTACAGCGTATACATAACTTGAATAAAGTACATGTTAAACATGTTTGTTTTGTATCCATAGTATAGTTTAGGTTCTTTTATTTTGAACTTTATGATTACAATTCATTATGGTTATAATATATTGGCACCTCCGTTTTGGGAGAAGAGAGCCACGAAACAATTTTTCAAACTATATAATGGAATGAGGTGCAACCATGCACTTATATAGTAATATATTTAGATAGTCATTAATCTATGGAGATCAAATTGGTTGTCTAAGAACAAAATTTTACTTAGTTCAAATTATTCAATTTTATTTTATTTAAATAATCGTATTAACTTGCATGTAAATACCATAAATAATCATTCATATACATTGCTGCAGTAATAATTGAAGCAAAGAAAGAGACAGTTATTGCTTAAATTACTTTGTTACTTTTTAACATTTATGTACTTTATTAAATGAAGTTTCTGTGTTCAAACTTTATACAATGTTACTAATATGAAATAAACTATTTATTCAGATGGAATTTTATTGCTAACAATCAAATTTTTGAACTTCAAGAATACAACATGCAATATAAACCACACACAATATAAATTATTGTAAAACAAGGTATGAAGGTGTCTGCTATTTGTATAATATCTTGGAATTGGTTTCCTCTATATCCATTTCCTAATTCCAGAGGGCTGTTTTGGGGGAATTTTTATCTGAGAATAGTAAAGTTTTCCCGTATGAATAATTAATTAATTTAGTTGTTTTCATGTATTTAATTTTGTCAGTTCACCTAATTTTCAAATTTAACATACAAATAAAAATATTAATTGTTATGAAATCCAAACATTAAATCACCTTCAGTATTAAGTGATTTGGAAAAAGTAAAACTTACAAATAATATTGTATTCTTTGTTTGCACATTTGCAAAATAAAGTACTTGAACATACTCTATATTGGAAATACATAATTATTTTTTAAACTTTAAATGAATATTCAGTTGTACACACATGCATACAAGAAAGTGTCATTTTTGTTTTTAACAAGTATAATGAATAATTGTCTACTAATAGCAAGACAACATATAATAATAACAGATATATTGTTTTACCAGTAATAGTAACCTGACTGTACAATAGACAATTTGAAGTATTGTTGTTTCCCAACTTTCAGAAATTTGATTATTTTGGTGTCTTTTGGTTTTAATTAAGATTTTATTAAATGTATTTTTGAAGAGATTATTTATTTAAATAATTATTCTATTTAAAAAATTCTTAAGAGTTCATTTAATAATATTTAGAAACCTATTTGGTCTCCCAAAGGTATATTTTATTTATTAATAATAAATTTGCTAATAGTCAACCTATGGATTATTAATATTGTAGTGTGTATGTTAACTATATTGAGATCATGTTGCACATGTAATAATACAAACAGATTATATTAATCACTTGTGTAATATTTGGTGGCTAGGGGAGTACATATTCTATTGTATGGAGATAATAGGTTGCATAACATTGCATGGACAATGCTAGTTTATTTAACACTTGTTGTCAATGACTGATAAATGCTCTTATGCTTAAATTATTTATTTGTTATTATTATTAGCCTCATCTACCCTTATTTCTGTCTGTAAATTTAAATTAATATCGTTATTAGATATAGTAATCGGACACCTATCTGGTTTTTAAGCTTTTAAACTGGGCATACAATCTTACCATGTCAAGTAAACAAAAATAAAGAGAACACAGAGCACTTGAACTGAGGCGAACATTCCATGAACTCTCTTTCTTACACAACTGTACCTTTCTTGGTTTGTAACAAAAACCTTTGATTTTGCATAATGACTTTATGAGCTACTATTATTAATGTAATGAAAAGGAATAGGTTGTGAGCAACCATTGTCATTCAGAGTTCATTGGTTGTCTTAAACATGAGTTCATTGGTAAATATATTACAAAAAGTTGAAAAGAGTTCAAATAAAGAGTTTTATTTGTTGCTTCTATGTTAAGAAGATAATTAGATGAAGAAAAGGGTGATAAAGTCAGGAGTTCAAAAAGAGGTTTGTTTCTAAAAACTTAAAATATTTAAAAAAATCCAAAGTACTTCAATCACAAAGTCTGATAAATAATATATTTAACTAAAACAAATTTCGAAGACAATGTTGCCATCTTCAGAGTAGCATGAAGTACATTAACAAAATAATAACTTGTTTAGCCATTTATATTTGGTTTTATTTATAGCTCTTCCATTACACTATTGTAAATCGGTGTTAAATATAATTGTATTACTTTTTTGTAAAAAATGATTCAACCAACAAAATATTTGAATAAATACAGAATTTATAAATTATTTGTATTTAGTTTTCAGATTTTTTAATAATAAAGCTACTCGGATTTTCAAAATGTCATGTATTTTGCAGTATATTTATGAATAACATTTTCTAATTATAATTTGGTAAAAATTTATCAAGATTTTACTTGAATTTAATAATTAATTGTAGAGAAAGAAGTAGTTTTAATTTATATGATAGGTTATCCGAAAATAACATATAAGGTTCTTTGGCATTTGAAATTTGACACCAATGAGCTAGTATTGCCTAAAAATAAACTATACAACTACGGTTTTACTTGTAATAGTTTTTGACACGCAGAGCTAAATAAATTTTTCAATTTTTATGTAAAATTTCTTTCCTTGTATTCTTCTTGGATTCTTTGGATTTTTTAATGAATTGCAATTTCTAAATATAGTACAGTAGATACAAATTTATTAACTCTTCTTCGATTAAATATTTATCCCCTAAGAAATGAATATTTTATCTTTAGTATTGTCTTATTAACCGACTTGAAAAAAAGGAAGAGGTTCTCAATTCGACCTGTTGATATGCTTTTTTTATGTATGACCAGCAATTTCCAAAACTAATTAACCGATTTTGATAAAAAAATTTTAAATGAAAGAGGATCATCCTCCAGTGGTCCCACTCCAGTTTTGTTAGGATCGGCCCAGAGCTTAGCTAGAGCTTTGCCAATACAATACGTTGTTTTTGCACACGATGGTGCGAAATCTGAATTTTCAATTAGAACTCATTACTGTATATGTTTTTATGTTTGTTCAGCGATTATTCCGGAATTAATGAACCGATTTCGATAAATCTTTTTGAAGTTAAAACTTTTATTGACTCATTGAACACTTTTTTGCGTGGGTATCTAAACAAAATCTCACGTCACAAATATCTTGCGACACGAATCCATTCTATTTTTCTCTAGTGTAATATATTACTGGTTTATAGCTGTCGTACCAGCTTAGTTCAGGTAAATAAGTAAAACTTTTTTATAACAGTCGTACCCGGCTTCGGTCAGATAAATAAGGAAAACTTGTTACACCTGTCGTACCCGACTTCGGTCAGGTAAATAAGTGAAACTTTTTTATAGCTGTCGTACCAGGATTCGGTCAGGTAAATAAGGAACACATTTTTTTTTAGCTGTCGTACCAGGCTTAGTTGAGGTAAATAAGGAAAATTTATTACAGCTGTTGTAACCGGCCTCGGTCGTGTAAATACGGAACAGATAGTTATATTTGACATACATAAGTTAAATAATTTATAGATGTCATACCAGACTTAGTTCAGGTAAATAAGTGAAACTTTTTTATAGCAATCGTACCAGATTTCGGTCAGGTAAGTAAGGAACAGATGGTTATATTTGTCATACCAATTTTTGTATAGCTGTTGTACCCGTCTTTGGTCCGGCAAAAAAGTAAAATTTGTATAGCTGTCGTGCCCGGCTTCGGTCGTGTAAATAAGGAACATATGGTTATATTTGACATATACATAAGTTAAATAATTTATAGATGTCATACCAGACTTAGTACAGGTAAATAAGTGAAACTTTTTTATAACTGTCGTACCAGTATTTTTTCAGGTAAATAAGGAACACATTTTTTTTAGCTGTAATACCAGGCTTAGTTCAGGTAAATAAGTCAAACTTTTTTATAGCTGTCTTACCAGGATTCGGTCAGGTAAATAAGTATAACTTTTTATAGCTGTCGTGCCTGGCTTCGGTTGTGTAAATAAGAAACAGATGGTTATATTTGACATACATAAGTTAAATAATTTATAGATGTCTACCAGGATTCGGTCAGGTAAATAAGGGACAAATTTTTTTTTAGCTGTCGTACCAGGCTCAGTTTAGGTAAATAAGTAAAACTTTGTACAGCTATCGAGCTCGGCTTCGATCAGGTAAATAAGTGAAACTTTTTTATAGCTGTCGTACCAGCATTCAGTCAGGTAAATAAGGAAAACTTTGTATAGCTTTCGAGCCCGGATTCAGTCAGGTAAATAAGGAACACATTTTTTTTTAGCTGTCGTACTAGGCTTAGTTCAGGTAAATAAGGAAAACTTATTACAGCTGTCGTAACCGACTTCGGTCGTGTAAATAAGGAACAGATAGTTATATTTGACATACATAAGTTAATTAATTTATAGATGTCATACCAGACTTAGTTCAGGTAAATAAGTTAATGTTTTTTATAGCTGTCGTACCAGGATTCGGTCAGGAAAGGAACACATTTTTTTAGCTGTCATACCAGGCTTAGTTCTGGTAAATAAGTAAAACTTTGTATAGCGTCATGCCCGGCTTTGGTCAGGTAAATAAGGAAAACTTTTACAGCTG
>JAGFPH010000108.1:289284-304516 GCA_018207615.1 Philaenus spumarius | reverse complement strand
TTTGGTACATAAGTTATTTGTTACCCAAAAAGTCAGTTGGACTTATAAAAAATTACCGGAAAACTCGTTTTCTACATCTTTTTCTCAAATTAAAAAGTAAAATTTGTCCATTTAAAATACACAGCACAGCTGATGCATAAATGTTTTCAATGCCAGTACCATAATCAGATGTTTCCTTTAAAGTTGTGTGGTAGGCCTAATAATGTGTATCAGTAGTTACCATAGCAACTAATAAATATCTTAATATTATAACACAGACGTTAAACAACAACAGCTTCTAAAACTTACCCTTTATTAATTAAGTTGTGAAATGTTATAGGCCTAACCTAAAAAAATCCTATATGGTATTTACACTCATTTAGGGTACGTCTACTTATATAAAGCTAGACGGTAACACTGATTCATTGACATTAATTATTAGGCACTTCCCGTAATCGGACCCCCCTCAACCTTATACTTGAATTAAAGCTCTCGACGAGAAAAGTTTGGGATAATTGCCAGAAGTTAACATTTTTTAATTTTGCAAACACATTTTGGGCGGGAAAGATTTTTTAGATTTTTAAAATTTTTGCATTTTTTCACTTTGAGCGCGTTTTGTAAGAAAACGGTAAGAGATAGCAAAAATTGTTAAATACAAAAGTTGTAGAAAATTTAATTTCAGACTAACGATTTTTCATCAGATTTACGATCCAATCATCCATTTAGCCACTATTCATCCGAGAAGGAAAGCTCCGCCCAACGTTTTTAAAGCTAGCCGGTTTCACTGATTCACTGACATTAATTATTAGGCACTTCCCGTAATCGTACCCCCCTCGACCTCATACTTGAATTAAAGCTCTCGACGAGAAACTTTTGGGAAAATTGCCAGAATTTCACATTTTTAAATTTTGGAAGTACCTCTTGGGCGGGAATTTTTTTTAGATTTTTTAAATTTCTTCATTTACCCACTTTGAGCGCATTTAATAAGAAAGGGGTAAGAGATATCAAAAAATGTTAAATACAAAAGTTGTAGAAAATTTAATTTCAAAGAAGAGATTTTCCGTCAGATTCAAGATCCAATCATCCCTTTAGCCGCTATTAACCTAAGAAGGAGCTCCGCCAAACAATCCTTCAAATTTCCCATGTTAATCTTATGGAGATAATGTTTAATGAGTTTGAGTCAGCTGCCAAATAAAACAGCTGATTTGTGCTCGGTCACCTATGTACAAACGAGCCAAAGATTAACAAGATTCTTTAGCGAATTTTCCAACTGCGAGCGAAGCGAAGCAGCCATCTGAGGCCGAAGGCCTAGGCGGGGTTGGGACGCGAAGCGTCCAGGGGCAGAGCCCCTAGTTAAACTATAAACAAACAACAATGTTTAAAGACATTTACAATATTTAAACACAAACCTAACATACTTTGCAGTTTCCATGATGTTTAATACTGTACATTGAGTATGTTTATCACTTACATACCTGATATATACTTCAAAATAAAATTAAAAATTTTTTTTTAAATAGTCAATCGAAAAAACATATCAATTAAACATATTTATTTATTAAAATAATCTTTAAAGATAATTTTATAATTTGCTTTATCGGGGATATAAACAAAGCTAGAGTTTCGCTGATGGGATCATAAGCAGATCGTAGATCGGCTTCCAGCTAGTTGCAATTATACAGCAATTAATTATTATTTTTTATACTGTAAATCATGCACATAAAATAAAAAGAACATTTCCCGCTTACATCATGGTAATAAACTACCAAGGTCACTAGATAGAAAAGGTTACCTCATAGTCATGTAAACAAACTCAAACCCCTCGACCCGTTCCCTGTCCAGTGACGTCATTATAGTATAAAAACTCCGCGCTACCATGAAAGATGTATGTTTCGTCGTACAAATCACCTCATTTTTTTAAAAATACTGATGTATTAAACTATTTTTGGGGTTGCAGTTTTTTTAAATGATACTTAAGTTACACATTTCAACATTTGTAATTGTAAGAATATATCTTAACCTTTTCAAAAACATTATGTTTATGTCATTAATTTGCAATTTACAATAATAACAAAAGTATAATCATACAAATTTTAATTTATATTTTTACTGACTAAAATTTAAAATAAAAAGCTATCTTGGTAATACATTTTAAATCATATAACTAAAAAGCAGTCATTCAAATTGCATTTAATATTTTTTACTGAATAAAATAAGAAAAAAATGCAATCACGATAATACATTTTAATCTATATATATTATTAAGTCAGTGGGATAACTACTCTTAAAATTAAATTAAGCAATAGGGAAGCATTGCGGGTCGACTAGTTTGTAATAATAAATAAAAATACGATCTAACAAATTTAAATTTATATTTTTTTAAAGACTAAAATGGCATGGAATGGCATCGGGTTTCAATCTCCGGCCTTTAGGAGCGTACCCTAAAAGTTCAGCTTTTAAATCTCGGATAAAATCGTCACCACTAAAATGCATTGAACATATGAAGGCAGAACTAGGATTCCATTTGTCGGCACGTTTGCATTTCTGTATCCATTGCTTCTGATAAGTAGGAAGCAATAAGTAGCTGATAAGTAGCATTCTTTGGAAAGCTAAATATAAGTATGACACAAAAATTAAAAACTATAAAGGCTAAATTGAATACACCATTCTAAATACTTATACTTGTCCCTTTGTAAGTAAATACTTATAACTAAGTGAATGAACCACAAGTATTTGTTACTTTCTCACTATACTATAGTATAGAGAAAGTATAGTGATCGCAAAAAAAATCGATTTTGAGATTTTTGTGGAAATATCCGTTTTGGGACCCCCTGAGTCCAAAAAAGTGGTTTTTACAAAATGTCTGTCTGTATGTCTGTATGTAGACAAAGCTAGAGAGAAAACTACTCGATCGATTTTAACCAAATTTGCACCAGACATGTCCAGTACGCCTGTATAGATGCACGAAAAAGGGTTTTGAACAATTTTGAAAAACAACCCCCTTTTTGGCCAAAAAACACCCAAAAAATCAGTTATTATTTTTTATAAAAAAACGGCTCTAACGATTTTGATAAAATTTGGCTTATTTGTAGCCTTTAATGTGCCCTACCATATAAAAAAACCCGCATCTTTCTAAAAATTCTCGTTTAGCTAATAATAATAATAATAACTGATTTTTGGGGTTTTTTTGGCCATAAAGGGGGTTGTTTTTCAAAATTTTTCAAAACCTTTTTACGTGCATCTATAAAGACCTAATTGACGTGTTTGGTGCAAATTTGTTCGAAATCGATCGAATAGTTTTCTCTCTAGATAATAATAATAATATTTATTAGTTAATCGCCTACTTTAATAAAAGTATATAAAGCTAGACAGAAAACTATTCGATCAGTTTCAACCAAATTTGCACCAGACATGTCCAGTACGCCTGTATAGATGCACGAAAAAGGGTTTTGAATAATTTTGAAAAACAACCCCCTTTTTGGCCAAAAAAACCCCCAAAAATCAGTTATTTTTTTTTTATTAAAAAACGGCTCTAACGATTTTGATAAAATTTGGCTTATTTGTAGCCATTAATGTGCCCTACCATATACAGAAACCCGCATCTTTCTAAAAATTCTCGTTTAGCTAATAATAATAACTGTTTTTGGGGTTTTTTTAGCCATAAAGCGGGTTGTTTAAAAAAAAATTTCAAAACCATTTTACGTGCATCTATGAAGACCTAATTGACGTGTTTGGTGCAAATTTTTTCGAAATCGATCGAATAGTTTTCTCTCTAGATAATAATAATAATAATAATATTTATTAGTTAATCTCCAACTTTAATAAAAAAACTCTCCTACCCCACCCTACAAGTCTCAGTGAATCTGTTTAGTAATTTAAATGTATTTGTGAGAAAGTATGTGCCAGTTCCTGGTACCGTTTATTTTACTTGTATTTTAAATAAGTAAGTATTCTTTTTACTTACTATTAACATTTATTTTAAACTACAAAAATAAACTTATTCTCGAAATTACTTCTTTTTGTGTCAGTAAAGAACGTAATTACTTGTACTTGTAAGTAATTTTATAAGAACTTGTAAGAAATATTTTTTGAATTGCTAAAATAAAATAAAATAAAATTCTATTGAACAAATCCCGATTACTAGGAATTGGTTACACACCAATTTTTACTTTCTCACTATAATACTATAGTATAGAGAAAGTACCGGTATAGTGATCGCAAAAAAAATCGATGTTGAGATTTTTGTGGAAATATCCGTTTTGGGACCCCCTGAGTCCAAAAAAGTGGTTTTTACAAAATGTCTGTCTGTATGTCTGTATGTATGTCTGTATGTCTGTATGTAGACAAAGCTAGAGAGAAAACTACTCGATCGATTTTAACCAAATTTGCACCAGACATGTCCAGTACGCCTGTAAAGATGCACGAAAAAGGGTTTTGAACAATTTTGAAAAACAACCCAATTTTTGGCCAAAAAACCCCCAAAAAATCAGTTATTATTGTTTTATAAAAAAACGGCTCTAACGATTTTGATAAAATTTGGCTTATTTGTAGCCTTTAATGTGCCCTACCATATAAAAAAACCCGCATCTTTCTAAAAATTCTCGTTTAGCTAATAATAATAATAATAACTGATTTTTGGGGTTTTTTTGGCCATAAAGGGGATTGTTTTTCAAAATTTTTCAAAACCTTTTTACCTGCATCTATAAAGACCTAATTGACGTGTTTGGTGCAAATTTGTTCGAAATCGATCGAATAGTTTTCTCTCTAGATAATAATAATAATATTTATTAGTTAATCGCCTACTTTAATAAAAGTATACAAAGCTAGACAGAAAACTATTCGATCGGTTTCAACCAAATTTGCACCAGACATGTCCAGTACGCCTGTATAGATGCACGAAAAAGGGTTTTGAATAATTTTGAAAAACAATCCCCTTTTTGGCCAAAAAACCCCCAAAAAATCAGTTATTATTTTTTTATTAAAAAACGGCTCTAACGATTTTGATAAAATTTGGCTTATTTGTAGCCTTTAGTGTGCCCTACCATATACAGAAACCCGAATCTTTCTAAAAATTCTCGTTTAGCTAATAATAATAACTGTTTTTGGGGTTTTTTAGCCATAAAGCGGGTTGTTTTTCAAAACCTTTTTACGTGCATCTATAAAGACCTAATTGACGTGTTTGGTGCAAATTTGTTCGAAATCGATCGAATAGTTTTCTCTCTAGCTATTAATAATAATATTTATTAGTTAATCGCCTACTTTAATAAAAGTATACAAAGCTAGAGAGAAAACTATTTGATCGATTTCAACCAAATTTGCAACAGACATGTCCAGTAGGCCTGTATAGATGCACGAAAAAAGGTTTTGAAAATTTTTGAAAAACATCCCGTTTTTGGCCAAAAAACCCCCCAAAAAACAGTTATTATTTTTTTATAAAAAAACGGCTCTAACGATTTTGATAAAATTTGGCTTATTTGTAGCCTTTAATGTGCCCTACCATATAAAAAAAACCGCATCTTTCTAAAAATTCTCGTTTAGCTAATAATAATAATAATAATAATAGATTTTTGGCGGTTTTTGGCCATAAAGCGGGTTGTTTTAAAAAAAATCAAAACCTTTTTACATGCATCTATAAAGACCTAATTGACGTGTTTGTTGCAATTTTTTTCGAAATCGATCTAATAGTTTTATCTCTAGATAATAATAATAATATTTATTAGTTAATCTCCAACTAATAAAACAACTCTCCTACCCCACCCTACAAATCACAGTGAATCTGTTTAGTAATTTAAATGTGTTTGTGAGAAAGTATGTGCCAGTTCCTGGTACCTTTTATTATACATGTTTTGTTTTAGTAGCATAATTATTTTGATTGTTTTTACAAAACATTATTAATTTCTAAATAACCTAAAAAAAATTTTAAATAACAAGCAAAAGATAAATACATCAGAATTAAAAAAATTAGCATTCTAAAATGTATCTCTCTATGATAGCCTACATATAAATTGTATGGAGTTTATTTAATTGGGTGGCAGTATTTTTATTGAATATGTTGGCCTATATTTAATATTCCTTGCATCAACTGTAAATAAAATATATTAGTATATTTGTTTGTTTTTTTAACACGCTTTGTGTGGGAAATCTTAAGTTACAGCTTTTGCTTATTTTTTATTCAACAGACTCATTAAGTTAAATTGTTGAACAAAAAGTTATTTTCTACAATTTTAATGCAAAAGATAGCCACAGAAACTACTTTTAAATCAAAATATTAAGACAAAAGAAAATTATAATAACATTTTATATGAGTAAGTGGGATTATATTATTTACTATTACAATAGAAACAAAAAATATCTAGGTATACCTGTGAAAAGATATATCAGTTCTTCCTTCTTGTTTTGCTTTTCCATAATAATATTTGCAAGTTGCAACCGCACAAACGGAACCAATTTTAGGTTTATTTATTGATTTTCTATCCATTGTAAATAATATATTTCTTCTACTTTAAACAATTTATATACACTAATTTAAAAAAAGTTTAAGTTTAAACAAAAAACACAAGCCGTCAAACATTCACAAATGAGTAACGCGTATAAACGTAAACGACAAAACTTTGATCACTGTCTGTTGTACCAATAACTACGTCACAGCCCCCACTCCACTTTTTTTGATATTTCCCGAATGAGGTAACCTTTTCTATCTAGAGACCTTGATAAACTACAACATTAGATGCATTGTACACTTACGTCTTTTATATAAAAATATCTATGAATAGATCAGCTGTTTAATGTCTGCCGTGCTATGCCACAGCTGTTTCTTGAGAAATAAGTTCTGCAGATGTCGTAACGCCTATAATATTAGGTTAGGAATGTTCAATGTTGACCTAGTTGATTGAAATCGGTTTAGGTTCGAACTCTTCCAGTTTGTACGAAAATTCAATACTTTTCCTCTATCGGAAGATTTTATCGTGTGTCTGTGTAGTTCTCGGTAGTAATTATCTTTATTGATTGTAAATATACAGTGCGAAGTAATGTATAGTTAAGTATACATTTTTTTAAACAATGGTTGGGCCGAGTGTCATTCTTACACCGGTGAATCCAGTTGTTGTCCATCCCCCACATTATCTTCATGAACTTCCATTGGAAGATGAAGAAAGATTAGAAAAGATTTTTAAGACGTTAGACGTCGACGGTAACGGGAAAATTGATATTCATGATCTCTCTTTAGCACTGAAAGAGTTTGGTGTACATCATAGATATGCTGAGGTATGTGGACAGCTAATGCAAGTAATGAGTTGGAGGTTACAGTAACCTGCTGTGGCAATCTGTTTAAAACAATATTTTATTTAGTTTTAGATGTTTTTTTTTAAAGACTTATAAAAATTTAGCTAAATTTCATTATCTTACTCTTCACCATATTGCGACTGGGGGGCCCACCTATGAACACAAAATTGCCCTAGAACAATTTCTTCTAATCTTTCACTGATTGTAAAAAGGCAAATCACAACTTTCTTTGACATATCCATAAGAAATAACAAGAGAAACAAACTTGTGTTTCAGCTTTTAATTAATTAGCTGATAACGTTCAGGCTTAGGCCTAGACATTTTAAGCTTCTGAGTAAATCGTTGCAGTATTGCCAAATCTACAGTACTAATGCATTTGCTGGTGACCATAGAAAGTGTAATTTTTGAAATAGTCTATAGGCCTATACCTACACATTTATTTTTGCTTGAAATTCAAAGAGAACCTTCACAGGTAAATAGTAGCCTACAGAAATTATGAAAGAAAGAAAACACGCAAAATGTAGGTTTAAAGTAAAGAGTAAATCTTCAGTAATATTTTTCTGAATAAAGAAACTACACTCTAATAAGAACTGATGTTGAAGGTAAATAGCTTAGCTTATACAAAAAATTATAGAAGCTAGGCTTAGTAAACATGAAAAGTTAAATTTATGGTACCGTAGTTAACTTTCAGTAATTTTCATTTATAACTTCAAATATACCGGTACTGTATTTACAGTAACTAGATTGAGATATCGGTATTTATTTACTTTACCTTGTCAAACGAAACTACTATAACCACACAAACCTGAACTTTTTTCTTAATAAATATAGTATTTATACACTTCACTGATACCGGGAAACCAATATTTAACCATATTCAACATTTACAACATTAAAAACTTTCAAATCAAAAGTTCGTTATGGAAATTTACATTGTAAAGTGCCGACATGTTTTTCTTACCATCCTGACAGCGTTGCCGGATTGTTCTTGTTCTTTTTTGTGTAGAAAGGAACAGTTTAGGCAACTCATTCTAATTATAAATAGTGTGATAATACGACGAAATATTATAATTATATAAATATTATAATCATACTGTTATCGGCAAAATACTGTGACTAAACAGTTTAGGTAAGTCCTCTAGTTTTTTTTTTATTCTAATTATATAAAGTGATAATACGACGAAATATTATAATTATACAAATATTATAATCATACTGTTATCGGCAAAATACTGTGACTAAACAGTTTAGGTAAGTCCTCTAGTTTTTTTTTTTATTCTAATTACCGTATATAAAGTGATAATACGACGAAATATTATAACTATACAAATATTATAATCATACTGTTATCGGCAAAATACTGTAACTAAACAGTTTAAGTAAGTCCTCTAGTTTTTTTTTTTTATTCTAATTATATAAAGTGATAATACGACGAAATATTTATTATTTCTCAAATGAGGCAACCTTTACTATCTAGTTACCTTGATTTATACACACCTTAATTATTAGTACAATAACCTATTGTTCGATTTGGCAACGTTGATTAATTTCCATTTTAAATACGCAGTTAAACGGTACTTTCTATTGTTTGATGCATTTGTTTACGTAATTATGTTTGTTACATTATTTTCACATTTTCTTGCTTCGTGGATACTTTTGGGGTTCATATTGTTTATTTTATTTAATTCTTACATGTTTGGTGTATGTGATTTATTTTGTTATAATTACGTCAAATATCGCGGAAAAGTCGAAACTTAACCTATACAATTTCAAGTTTTATTTCTTTCATAACTCCTACAAATGTTATTTCCCGGGAAAATTTTTGTTGTTTCTACAATCAGTTAGATGTGTTCTTTCATGTTATATCAAATTCCCTTAGAAATCGTTTGACATGGTAAACTACATTTTTACCGAGATATCTAACCAAATATTACATTTGTTGCAAAATGAATCATTCCTAAAAGGTTGTCAAATTGGATACCGTAATTATTAAAAATATTCATAGCATTCTAGTATCTAGCATATGTGCTAATTAAACACTAGACCTGTAATATTTAATGCAAATTCACTATATAAAGTATATTTTATTTATCGGTTTAATATACAGCTGAACTTGGTTATAGCATCGACGAAGGGACCGAACAAATGTTGACGCTACGTCCGAGTGACGTTTTGAAGATGTACCAACATGAAATTGTATTTTTGTTACCTTGCGTGAAAGGGCAAACAACTATACAGTATTACTATTATTGGCAACATTATTCATGACGTTTATTAAAAAGAAAAACACTATACTTTTCTTTTAATGTACAGTAGGGTCCCGATAATTGGAGCTGAGGTCTCCTACAGTTATAAATTAGGTAGCTTTGGTTAATGTGTAAAGTTTTAATGAATAAATACATGTAGTGTGTATTAACAAACGGTATTAAAAACACTAAAATTACAGTATGTATTAAAACATTAACTTAGGCCTACTGCATTAAAAAACACGCAGCAATTTTTGAAGTGTCAACATTACTGTGTGGGTGGGAGGACAATTGTCAAATCACAACTACCAGGTAAATGTCTCGCCAGGCTATACGATTGAGTCTCGCCGCGCTTTTCTATTTTCCAAACACTTTCCCAGCAAGGTCGGGTTTAGTTACACATAGCACACAACTGTCACCACATACCGTGTGAATTGTTCCTTAAGAGCAGTGTTGCTAGTAGTGGAACCCCGCCCCCTCTACCGACTTTGATGGGACCCGCCGGAAGTTTGACATGTGAAAAAAATACATATGCCTAGATTGTTTACTTCGCGGTTTGATTCTGAGGAGGGAGAAAATAGTTAGCCCCAAAGGAAAGGGTAATTCTAACATTTTTCGAGATCTGAGAAAACTGAATTCAAAGTTTGACATGTAGATTTATGACGTTCAACCGAGTGGTTAAAATGTTTATTGACACTAAAGCAGGGGTTTTTAATAATGTAAAAGATAGTGATTTGACCGGACCTAAAAATGACGCTATGTCCGAGTTGACGCATTAGCCGAGGCCGTTAAAACCAAGTTCAACTGTTTTTGGGACAAGCTAGCATAGTGTAAAACTAATAAGTTTACTTCACTAGAAGGAGGTAGGTAGGTAGGTGTTTAGAGTACTTAAGATATTATATATAGGCTATTTTAATAAACATAATTTTGAATAAATTAACACTTGAATAAATTTATGACATGATAGCATAACAAATGTGTTATGAGGTTAAGTAGTTTAGGGTATTATATGTTTATTGTAGTCAAACTGAAATTTATTTATATTTTAAATATAATAGGCTATATAGGCCTATGTAGGCTATAGAAAAGTGGGTGGTTTGGGCGAAAGTTTACATTTCACCATATTGCGGCAGAGGTGCTAACTGATACGTAAGAAAATGCTCTTAATCTTTCGGGATGCGCGCCCTACCGTATAACACGAGGACTCGCATGTTGTACTTGTTTAGCAGTAATTATGAAGGAATTAAATAATAACAAAATACTTTGCAAAACTTGTATAATTCAAAATCATTAAAAAACTAAGATTTACTGTTATTACATATTTTTAGCACTAGCACACTTATGTCTTGTAAATAAAGACTTATGTCTTTATATGTATTAAATAAATTTTTCAATTGGTTTTACCAGCCGTTTTACTATGTCCAGGGCACTAGTTGATGCTTCATATGGACCCTATGGTTGTCTTCCACAGTAAACTTCAAAGTTACTGCAGTAAAATGTCTTAGCAACATACAGCGCGTGCATTTTCAAACTCTTTGCTGGTTTGTTAGGCATGTAGGCTACTGCACAAAAGAACCTCTGCCTCGAAAACGATGCAGAATCTCATCAATTGTCACAAATCAGATGTATTGTAATTTTCAATGCAGTATTTTTTACAAACAAACTCAATGTAGTTTTTTTTCAATGCAGTTTTATGAATCGACAATATATCTCATTGGAGCGAGTTTGTCTAAATTTTTACAATTATCTCTAGGCTAGTGGCTTTATCATCGAATCTCATACAATTTAGTAAAAATAAAAAGTGTTTATAATACTCATAGCTGCTCATAGGTGCTCGAATAACTGGAATAACTGCCATCACGAGCCCATACTTCTCTGACATTTGCATGACCACTCTTTCTTGTACCAATCAGATATAGAGGAGCTCCAAATAATGTCATAAATTCTGTTCTGTTTAACTGTAGGCAATCCTGTTCTCTAACAAATTTATGTGAAATAGAAACTATATACTTATTTGAATACTTTAAAATTTCATCAATCATTTCAATCATTTCATAGTCATCGACGCGACTTGCTTCAGCACTCAGTTAAAACTGGCTGACATATTCCAGGGCGACATCCGGTAAGAGAGGGGTGGGGGAGATATGGTCGAGGAATACATCAGGGTTCACAACCGCTCAACGCAAAATTACACCAGTTAAAACAAAAAAAAACTGTGACTGTTGTACTTTTTACAACAGCACGCGTTCCGGAAGGTTTTATACTTAATTCTAATGTTCGGTTATATTTCTAAACATCTTAAAAAAAAAATATATAATTAACAAAATTTTAATGTAATTATAAGCAGAAAATATAACACTTTAAACTTAAACTCAATTCATCATCTATTTAACTCAGGAAATGTTAGACATGTATTTTCAATGACATCGGACTGCGCATGCGAACGCAAATAAATACATGTGGCCTACTGGACTCCCCTATTTTTACAACTTGACATCACTTAATAAAATACATATATAACAATACAGGAACACACAATTTCCGCTTTATAAAATTCTGTAATACACAATAAATACTTACTGTAATGTTTAGTGTATTTTACATCAAACTACAAACTACAGATATTCTATATATATCGATGTTCATGATTTGATACATTGAATCAATCTGATGTGTATAAAGTGTATAACAGGGGTCCAAATGTAAACGTTACATCGATATATTTTGAATCGATGAAAATAAAAACAAGCCTGAAGTTAAGTTCTAACTTACAGTCTCTAAGTTTCAATATGTTTCCACTTTGTAAATACATAAAGTTGGTAACATTTTTTTGAAATACAGAAATGCATGCATTAAAAAATAAAAATAAACCTGAAGTTCTAACTTATAGTTTTTAGTTCTAACTTATTTATCTGCATTCAACATTCAATAGTAGAATGTGCTTAGGTTGGCATCACTATAGTCCTAGGGCCCAGGCCTTTATAAGTTTATGATTACCTAACTCTTGAGACTTCGTATATCTCTTATTTTTAAAAGTCGAATCAGACAACATTTTTACTTGCAACAATTCTCGGTAGCGGTTCGTTTTCCTTTGAGAACCGGCAAAGTCATTGATTTGATGCTGTAAAAAAATTTATAACCTAAACAATAATCTTTCTTTTAATCGAAAGTTTGTTTTATGTAGAAAGTGAAAAACATTTTGTCGGACAATTATTATTGGTCATTTCTGCGCGTCCGACACCCCGAACATGGCAAAGTTATGGCGTCATAAAATTTAGTACCTAACTGCTGATTTTTTCAGAATTGTTTAAAAATATATATATAACTAAGTGGTAACCTTGTCCGACATATGCAACCCTTATATTTATGACCTAACATAAAATTTGTATTTTATATTTTTTGTAATAATATTTTAAACACATTGAACCATCTGTCCAACAATAATATTGGGGATTTTCGAGAAAAAAATGAAAAACATACTAATTTAGAATATATTAGAAGTAGCATACATTAAGTAGTTCTACATATCTAAAATGCAATATTATATGGATATTTGAAAACAAATTATTATGTAGAACCTGACAAAATTTATTTGTATATTATAATGAATAAATATTTAGTAATTATTATACTGTATTTAGGCGACATATCAATTTAATAGAGTTACATTAATGTAAGCTTATAATTATCAAGTACAGTATTGTTATAAACACATTGTAAAAATTTATACAAAGGGTGGTATAGCTGACTACTTCGTTATTAAATTAAAGAATATAAACTCAATATTCTCAATACTAAGCACCAATTAATGTTTAGAAAACCAAACTTGTAATCCATTTAAATCGTATGCCAAAGTTACCTTGTACATGCAGGTATAGTGTATGTGTCTTTGTATTATGTTCCAAAAACATCTCCCTTTCAATAATTGAAAGCGTTTTAGTATGCTTGTAAAATTCCGTTATTAGCGAATTTCCATAGGAAAAACGTTATTGAGCGCGTTTTGTAAGAAAACGGTAAGAGATAGCAAAAAATGTTAAGTACAAAAGTTGTAGAAAATTTAATTTCAGACTAACGATTTTTCATCAGATTTAAGATCCAATCATCCATTTAGCCACTATTCATCCGAGAAGGGAAGCTTCGCCCAACGTTCTTAAAGCTAGACGATTTCACCGGTTCACTGACATTAATTATTAGGCACTTCCCTTAATTGTACCCCCCTCGACCTTATACTTGAATTAAAGCTCTCGACGAGAAACTTTTGGGAAAATTGCCAGAATTTAACATTTTTTAACTTTGGAAGTACCTTTTGGGCGGGAAAGATTTTTTCAATTTCTTCATTTTCCCACTTTGAGCGCATTTAGTAAGAAAGCGGTAAGAGATAACAAAAAATGTTAAATACAAAAGTTGTAAAAAATTTAATTTCAAAGAAGAGATTTTCCGTCAGATTCAAGATCCAATCATCCCTTTAGCCGCTATTAACCAGAGAAACCAAACAATCCTTCAAATTTCCCATGTTAATCTTATGGAGATAATGTTTAATGAGTTTGATTCAGCTGCCAAATAAAACAGCTGATTTGTGCTCGGTCACCTATGTACAAACGAGCCAAAGATTAACGAGATTCTTTAGCGAATTCTCCAACTGCGAGCGAAGCGAAGCAGACATCTGAGGCCGAAGGCCGATTCGGGGTTGGGACGCGAAGCGTCCAGGGGCAGAGCCCCTAGTATGTATATATGTGTTCGTCCTCTAGCGGCCGCACTTTAAGTCCGATTTGGTACACATGTTGGTTGTGTACATCGCTCGGACGAGTTCGTTAGCCAAAAAAATTCAACAACCGGAAGCACGTTTTTTGACCAGAAGTAACTATTTTTTAGATTTTCCTACGACAATGATTTTTTTTAGACTTGTTTCTAAAGATATAAACTTAGGATGTTATTTTGCACATTTTGTTTTTTTACGCGATCTTATAGCTCGCAATCAAATTCTACTAATATATTTCGTACACACAAGCAGCTATTGAGCACTGTAGTGAGTAGACCTATTTCCCAAATTGTTGGTTGAGACCCTAAAACATAGGCCTATAAACCTAATTTTGGAAATTTGCTCAACATACATTTTTATTGATTTTTTTGGTTGATTGAACATTGTAATAATGTACACATATAAGAGGATGGTGCATTAAAACATTTTTTGAGTTTTTTCTCCTAAGATAAAAGTTTAGTTTTTAAAATTTTAGTAGTATTACGAAGATTGTGATGTAGAGTTTTTAATAAATTTAAAAAAATATTCCACAAGAATAAAAATTTTCAACAGAAAATTATTTACAGACTTTTTATAATTTTATAAAGAATTTTTTGCCCTAAAATTTAACGCAGATGACAAATTTCGCAAACGGGTTTGTTATGCCTTTCTTAATGTTATAAATAATATTTTAATAAATTTTCAGCTTTAGCTCTATATAACTAACTGAGAAAAATGTGTTTGAATTGAACTGCGCCTCCCGTTTCCAATTTATAGATTTATTTAAAAATTTCACTTTTTTTTTGTCGGACTAATTATTTGCCCCAATTTTTTGTCGGACAATTGAATCACTGATCACAAAATTAAACACTTTAAACATCCCCTATTTTTGTCCGACAAAAGGTCATAAATATAAGGGTTGCATGAAACCCTTAACTTTAAGGCGTCCGACATTGACAACAAGTATGCCCCGAAAACTTTGTTCTAT
>JAGFPH010000108.1:235928-289184 GCA_018207615.1 Philaenus spumarius | reverse complement strand
ATATATATATATATATATATTTTATAAACGATTCTGAAAAAATCAGCGGTTAGTTACTAAATTTTATGACGTCATAACTTTGCCATGTTCGTGGTGTTGGATGCGCAGAAATGACCAATAATATTTGTCCGACAAATTTTTTTTCACTTTCTACATAAAACAAACTTTCGATTAAAAGAAAGATTATTATTTAGGTTATACATTTTTTTACCGCATCAAATCAATGACATTGCCGGGTTCTCAAAGGAAAATGCCCCGCTACCGAGAATTGTTGCAAATAAAAATGTTGTCCGACTCGATTTAAATAAGAGATAGGCCTATTCGAAGTCTCAAGAGTTAGGTAATCATAAACTTTTAAAGGCCTCGGCCCTAGGACTACCAATGGCGGATTTCGCACTAGGCACTCTAGGCCAGTGCCTAGGGATGTCACGGCCGGCGGGACCCGTGGTGCCGCGACGGCAGGCGCTGCGCGGCGGTGACCGAAAATAGAGTCAAAAGGCGCTGAATTCGCAATGCAGCACGTTTATCAAAAACGTGATTAAATAATGCAATTTACAAATGTGTCTGTTCTCATATTTTAGCAGGGATATTTTACACTGAAAACTTAACTGTTGGCAACAAGTGTTGTTTGGGGGTAACAAGCGTTGTCTCGTTGGCAACACTGACTGCCAAACCACAGTTACCGCGTCTGCTCTACCGGGTTGTTAAGGTTATAGATCTTATCTTAATGTTCAAGTAGTGTCATTTAGTGTCATCGTGTGTTTATGTTGTAGTGCTTATTCCTAGATTTATACCAAAGTCATGTTCCGGGATTGTTTTGATCTGCTTTCCCGTTAAAAATCCTAATAATGAGTGACAAGCGCAGAAAACTAAGTGGATCAGGTTACCGTAAACTTGCAAGTGACAAGAGAGAGAAGAAACTAACTTTTTAAAGACGTTTAAAAAAGTAGACAGTTTTTTTAAACCTTGTGATAAAGACAACGAAAGTGGAGAAGGAATGTTTGAAGTGTATGAAGAAAGGGCTAGGAAACGGTGTAATGAAGACTATGAGACTAGTTACAAACGTCAGAAAAAAAGAAAAATCCACCCCGGACGAAACCAAGGAAAACGAAGTCATCTTAACAGGCCGTGATAATTCAGAGTTGAAAAATTTTTTGTAGTTATTGACAATCTCAAATCAGAATTACAGAAACGCAAACACTCTTATGACGTTGTTGCAGACAAGTTTTCAGTTTTTAACAACCATTTCAACTGAAACTATAATTGAACGTGCTGAAAACTTCAATCTTTTTATGAAAATGATCTAGAAAAATCTTTTTTGAATGAATGCATACAATTCTCTGGCCTTTTAAAGAGCGGCGGTTTTAAAGAAAACCCCTTGATGATGATGAAGCACATTAGAGAACATGTCTCCAATTAAAATTTCCCAACATCGATATAGCTCTTCGTATGTACTTGTGCACAGCTGTTTCAAACTGCTCAGCAGAGTGTTCATTTTCTGTCTTGAAAAGGATAAAATCTTGTCTTAGATCCAGAATGAATGAAGTTAAACTAAACTCGTTGGCTCTTCTAAACATCGAGGCTGAATTTTTGAACAGTGATAAGATTAAGTTTTTGAAATTAAGTTAATTGAAGAAACAACACTATAAGAAGCGAAACCCCCATGTTATCAGAGGTAACACTTTTCAACAGTCGAAAAAGCCTAGTTGGGATCGAGGCCAACAGGTACCGCCAGTAGCATCGCCGCGCTTCACCTTCTCTGTTGGGACTGTATCGTCGGTCGGTCGCGTCTTCGTTTGTGAAGTTACTATAATGGATCGGATGTTTGCAATTTTGTAATTTTTATTTGTATTTGTGATAGAGAACATTAATTAACATTATTTTTTTCTTTAGTTTTAAAATTAACATTTTACTTTTATTACCGTAGTTTTACTTTTAAAAATTCACCAAACTCCATAGCAATTTCATCTGTATCCTAATTCTTATTTATATAAAGCAAACATTTGGAAAACCTGTTTTTTTAGTGTAGGCCTACTTTCAAGTTCAAAGAGTTTACCTGGTTTTAGAAGTGCATTTATATTAAATCTTTAACTTTAAATTTTGTATGCTTGGTTTCTTAAGAGATTTGTAATATTCTATTTGTGTGTATGTTGTTTTTCAATGTATGTATGTGTCAGGGGCGGATACAGGATTTAATTTTGGGAGGGGTCATAAGAAGTCGAAAACAACATTACCGAGAATTTAACAACAACGGGTCTGGGGCATTAAAAAATATACAGGGTGATTCAGTAAAGCGTAGCGGGCTATGCAGATTCAGATTCTACATGCAAAAATAAGTCAAAAATGTAGTATAACATTTTTTCGATTTCGGCTTAGTTTAGCCGTAATCCGCCATTTTGTTTTTTTACAAAAACTCGCTGTAACTCTGGAAATATATAAGATATCGAGTTCAAATTTGGAATAAGCATTTTATATGTTACGATTAACAAGTGTACCAAACACAAAGAATTTATTTTTATAATTTTCAAAATGGGGGCCGTTACAAATTTTTAGCGTGGAATATCTTGATTTTACAAAAAATGTCTAAGAGACAAAATATTTTCTTTTTTTAACGAAAGACAAAATGCTTTTCTTGTATTTTCAGTAGGTCAAAGGATAAGCGAGTTATCGACAAAAAATTAAAAATCATAATTTCTTGGTAATTGTCTACAACAAACATCATTTTTTTTAAATTAAAATGCTTTTTAGTCAGTCGATGGGCCGACGTGAGAGTCAACGGAGGACACATTGAGCATCTCCTTTAATGGTGAAGTTTAGTCAATAGACGTTTGATCACTCTTCAAAAACCATTTGTTTTGTAAATTTAACAAATTTTTTAGTTATTTTTGTTATTCTATTTTTTTTTCCCCAGTTCTAAATAAATAGTGACCTTAAAACTAAATCTTTCAGAGCGTTTTAGCAAAAATGTCATAAGTATTGCCAGCAAAACAATACTTTTTATAAACTTTAAATATCCCAAAAGCGGTAATGAACAATCTAATGCCTTATTTGAGAATAATATATACGTTTGGTGTCAAAACATAATTGTATTGCTATTTTACCTAAGTTTTTGCACATTTAGTTTTAAATATTTTACCCATTTTAAATCCAATTGGATGAAATAAAATGTTTATTTGTTAATTACTGTTGCATTCATATTTAATATATACCTTGTATGAAATATTTTTCAACAAAACAAGCTTAGAAGACTTTCTCTTAATTATTTCACGGTAATAGATTATCAAACAAATCAAATTCAGGAAAACCCTATGTTCAAATAATGTTAATTGGAGATTTAAGATAATTTGTATTTGGTATTTGACATAATTTACTTAAAATTGTTTTTATATTAATTTTAAAAAGTATTAAATATATGCCACACTTTATAAATGGGTTATTAAAACATTATCAATAATAAATCATTGCTCGCGCCAAATATTGAAACATGTGCTTGCTCCCTACACAACGAAAACTAAAACTTTTCGTCGGGGATGATGAAAAGGAGAATTGAAAGTAGTTTGTGCAAGGCTGTGAAAGAGGCAGATATATTCGCGGTCTGGTGGTGCGGCGAAATTTAAACTCTGTCTATAATGACAGTTTCGTCTCAAAGCGCTGGTGGTGGTGGCGCTCCGAGTGGCTTCGATGTGAACTACCACACAAGCGTCCGCTTAAAACCCATTAGGTTTCGCTTCTTATAGTATTGTTTCTTCAATGGTTTAAAGAAATAATAGAGTTTGCAATCGTTAAAAGTTGGAGGAAACCAATGTAAGAGAATAAAAGACTTCCAATGGTTTACACTGACACGTTAGTTTATTTTAATTTTATATGGAAGTTGATTTTTTATTTAATATGGAAAGTTGATTTGTTTTTAATATGGACATTTCATTTTTATTTAATATGGAAATTTTATTTTTTATTTCATTTCACAACTTAGTAGGTTTAAGATTTTATAAGTTTTTTCGTTTAAATATTGTTGGTTGTACCTTTTACAACTAATACTGATAAAGATTAGCCTTAACTAGAATTTTATTTTATTATATCAACTATTTTATTAGCTTAATCGTTTTATGTGATTACTGTTCAAGTCTATTCATTGTATTTTTTTAATTGTATTTAATTGGAATTGTTTCATAGATAGATCAATTATTTTCCAAACATAATTATTTAACGTATTTTTGTTTTAGTTTGTAAGAGCATATACCTTTAAATGTGATTAAAATTTGAAAAAAAGTAATTCTCAGTGTTTTTAACAAAATCCTTTTGTGAAGTGTTCCGATTTAGTATATGATTGAAATAATGGCTTTAACATAAAGCACTTGGTAGACCGAGTCTTGCTCGGTAATATTTCATTTTTATCAGTTCATCCAATTATATTTCAGAGTCATTAAATGTATACACATTTCTTATAATACTTCATGCAATTTTCATCCCATATTTTGAAATAGTGTTTATCCTGTCAGGAGGCTTTAATTTTTCAAACAGCTGTTATGATTACTTTGTTTGTTCCAGTTTTCGTTGTTTATTTCGTTACCAACACACAATATTAAACCCAAAATATTTTGACCCTATAATTAATTTATTTACGCAACTAGATGTTGTCTGGCCAAGTAACCTGTACTAAATACGTTTTGGAGCAAAAAAAAGTTATTTCTAGCACTTTAAAAACATCCTCAAAGCCTGAGATATCAATCAATCAAGGAAACATACATTCCTCTATAATATCGTAGGATATTATGGTACGTGAAGTACTACAGGGGGGCGGCAGTCAGAATAGTGCCTAGGGGCGGAACATTTATAAATCCATCCCTGAGGACTACTAGGCCTACTCTATCTCCTAAAAAAAAGGACATTGTCTGCAAACATATCAGCTGAGGGTCTGTAAAGTAAATTTACGCCAGTGGTTTGTTTGCTCAAGTAAAAATAACGTCACAGATAAATGGATTAATACCAAATCTGGAAGTTAACAATCAATATTCAGATAAATTTGGCAAAATTACAACATACACCCTTTAACATACGTATTTACTACTAAAAGTAGCGGAATCAGCCTTTATATTTTTATGAACTGGAAACATTCTGACTGTTAACTGTATGTTCAGGTTTTGTTTTTTTAGGTTATGATTTTTTGTTAGAGGCCATACATAATTTAGCCATAAACTTATTAACCCTTCGTAGGGCGCCGTCTATGATTCCCAAGATCGGGGGGCGGTGAGCCTGACAGGCTCACTTTAAAAAAAATCTATAAAATTCATAAAACATCATATGAAATTAAACCAAAATTTAAGAAGGCTTTTTTAGGATGTGAAAAATAAGGGAAAAATAAAAAACAATTTTTTTTTAATTTGTAAGTGTTTATTACAGTACAAAAACTAAAAGTATTTCAATTGATAAAATCGTAAAACATAATTTAGAAAAATTCAAAAATCGCTCTTTAAAATTATAAAAAATGTATTAAAACTACTTGGAGATATAGTTCGGGTCTTTGTTTAGTGAAATTACTCGAAGTCGTCTTCCATGAGTTCCGTGGCAGGTCCGCAAGAGCACACTGAAAAGCATGATGCACAGAGCGATTTCGCATGACTGAGGCATATTCCTCTGTGGCATTTTTCACATGAATAGTTCGACAGTCAACGTTTACCCGTTTCCACCGTGCAGTCACAACATCTAGACCTTTTTTTTGGGGGGGGGGGTAAGGGTGATTTTGGCTGATCATCAACTGGGAGGAATCTCTAGACGAAGTTTCAAGGATGTGTGAAGGCCAGAGGACAGTTGACTCCTTCGCTGAAGTTCTTGAAGTCACAGTTCATGTGACAATACTTTGAGAAAACTAAACTTAATATCCTCATTGATAATATTACTTAAGTAGAACAGATCCTTTCTAAGGGTTTATAATACACAAATAAAACAGTTTTTGTTGTTAAAAGTTAATAAAAACTGACCCGGGTTTTGTTACGTATTAGGGCGTGGTGAGCCTGTCAGATCTGATAGCGAATTGCTCGTCTTCTTGATGACTTAGAACTTACTGACTGGGTGGACTGGAATCATCTCACATAGTTAGGTGAATACTGGGAGGGAGGGGCCTGGCTCCACTCACTGAAAGAAGGGAGACGAAAAAAACCGATGCCTGAACCTGTCAGATAAGCCGCGCCCTACGCAGGGTTAAGATGGATCTTATTCCAAACCTACCTTTAACCTGCCTCACTTGGCTTGTGTCTTCTTTTTCTCATGGTGTATTCTTATTTGTTGTTGTTATGTTAACTTCTCATAAATATATTCAAACAATATTAATTCAAACATACCCTTCTAAAAATAACCTAGTGTTGCTCGCACCTCAATTCCAAAAATGAGTTTTGTGATTGTTTTGTGTTTATTTCAATACACTTTATTGTTTACCAGTTTGTTTATAAATAATAATCTTGTGTTTAAAACTTTTGATAGGATTGTTTTTGTCACATTTATTTTCAAAAATAAACAAATGAATAAAAGTATAAATCAGAAAACAAGTGCGGTAAAAATAAATAAATCCTGTCCCTAATAAAAAGCCTTCCTACTAAAAATAATAAAATATGCACAAGTAATATCTACTGTAACTTACCTGGTGACATTTTATTGTATTTATGTGTATTTTCATATAATTTCTAAACATTGTAACTTACACTCAATTATTATTGTTACATTTCATACAATTTAAAAGGAAATAAAGCATTTTTTATTTCATATATTTTTTTAATATTTTACCTTTTTTTTACATATTTTGGTCCCTATTTAGTCAATGAAGGAAAATTATTATGAAATAAAAAAAATTTTAAAAAAACTGAAAATATCAGAGGGAAAGTCTTTTACATATTGAAAGCATTTTAACAAGTAGGCCTAAATAAGAAATTTGATGAAATTTGGGGTAAGAAGCTGTCACCTGCCAGAGCTGAAAATTCTACTAGTTTTCCATGAAGATCTAAAGCCAAGTTCTCTATGATTTGTGTTTTCTATTCATTTTTTTTTTGTACCTTAGTGAACTTACTTATTCTCTTCAATCTGTTTAAAAATACCAAAATTCAAATCAACCTCAAATTAGGAAGGTTATTATTTGTGCATATTTATTACATTCTATAATGTTAGTAACCTTACTGGATAGTTAATGACATTTCTAATTACCTTAAGGTGAATTCCGTCAATTACCAAGGATAGTTGACGGAATTCATTTTAAGGTAATTAGAAGTATTCATATTTATTATTTTCATAATGTATTGCATGACTTTTTATAGAAAACATGATATGGGCTGCGTTTGGTTTAGACCGACAATACTGTTGACAACATGTATCCAGATAAAAGTAGCTGTATCCTAAAAATATGTTGTCAACATTTATCAACATGTTCACAACATTTTGTTGCCTTGTCTGCACTTACCTTTAGGATACAGGCATTCAACTGTTAAATTATTAGAAACTAAAAGTGCACCTAAGCCGCTGATGGTCGAATTAAAAGTTCCCAAACTTCAGAATTTCTTTGTTTATTCTGCACACATGCTTTTAAAATGTTTGTTTTAAAATAAAAAGTTAATGCAACATTTTTTTGTCCTGACCTTTTTTAACAGGACTTTGTAGTGACTTCCTTGTATTCTACCTACCATCCTTCTGGATGTCATCCCTCCACCTTCACCATGGCCTTTCCTAAGGTATTCTCTTTCCCTAGTGACCATACCCTAATGTTTTTCTTCTAACTAAACAGGATTTCTCCATTCTTGACATATGACTCAACCTTCTCATAATTTTATTACCTGAAATAAACCTTTTTCCATCTAGAGAAATGTGGTTTTTATATGGATCCGAACGGAGTCCTTGAGCTCTCAACTCAAGTGTACTAATCCACCAACACCAAAATATATTTATAATCCTTCTTTTTATTTTTCTATACATGGTATAAGAAAACTACATTGAAATAGCTTAAAAAATAAAAGAGTGGCTTATCTTGGGATTCTTTGTTCCCTAAATTTCCTCATGTTAATAACAGTTTAACTTTGTTTTTATATAATTTATTAAATGAAGGAAAATTTTGACAAATTATAATAGTATAAAAGTTGTTCTAAGTTAGTCTGTTAGTCTCTGATGTGTAGTTGTTTTGGTTTTATTTGTTGTTTTGTTATCAAACACTACCATTGTTGCAATTGCAATAATATTATATAGGTGGAAAAGAAAAGAAACATTTTTCCATTGTTAAAATGAACTTGCAGATTCAGATTTTAAAAAAATGTAGAAAGGCACCTACTGACTGTATTTTCTATTCTGTTCTCCTCTTGCATTACTCATTATAGCTTAGGCTACATTGCCTTCACATAAATTATTCTTAATTATTACTTTTTAACCCTAATTTTATAAGTTCCTTGGATGGTATATTTTGAATACACCGGTATGTTAGTTATGTGCTACAAAATTGTATATTTTATAAATATCAATAACTGCATAACAGCAGATGTATCTAAATAGTATGGTCATATTTTTTTAATAATAATTGGTTTTTGACACTATCAAAATTTAACTTCTATAGTCTACCTCCAAATATCCCCACTAGGGGTATTCTAAAAATATTTGTTTAACCCCTATAAGGACTAACTAATAATAGTTAGGTTTTTATTACTTTAAAAATATAAAGCTTCAAATTCATAAGAAAAACCTTATTATATCTACATTTGTTTTTATTCTGGGAGCAATTTTAAAACATTTTAATTAGCAGAATTTTTGAAGAAAATAACAGCTATTACACTCGACCCAATCTGAAAACGGTTGGTCGGAGGATGGTAAAAATTTGTTTCTACATGTTTTAGACCATTTGGAGACGAAACTCAAAATTCATAATATATATGTTTTATTCCCGGCTTAATATGTAGTAAGTAGTATGCTTGTAGTAAATATGCTTCAAAATTGTAGATTTTTTGGTGAAATGTTTCTAGTAGGATTCTTCAGATACTCTTTTTTGTTTTTCGATCCGATTCAAAATGGCGTAGTTATACAGTTTGATCGTTTTTGGGTAGGGGTTTGAGGAGGATATATGTTTTTTTCCCCACCTTGATAAGTGGTAGTAAATATGCTTCAAAATTGCTAAATTTTTGTAGGATTTCTCAGGTACTGATAATTTTTATTTTTTAATTCAACACAAACTTGGCAAAGTTAGAGTGAGGAAATTTCTCCCACTCATAAACCCAAGAACAATTTGTGAGTTATATCATTTGAAAGGCAATTTTAATATACTCGTGTAGGCCTACATTTATTTTTTTCCGGCAAAATTATTTTTTGTACAGTTCCCTGAACAAGGAACAAAATTTATAGGAAGCTCCGAATAAATGATTTTTTCACTATTCATGTAAGTTTTTTGCTCAATTTCTCTCACTTATAGGCCCGAGTATAATTTGTGAGCTATATCATTTGAAAGGCAATTAAATTTACTACAATCCTGTGCAAAGGTATTTTAGGTATAGTTCCTGGAACAAGGAACAAAATTCATAGGAAACTCCCGAACAATTAAATTTACTATAATCCTGTGCAAAGATATTTTAGGTACAGTTCCCAGAATAAGGAACAAAATTCATATGCAACTCCCGATAAATGAATTTTTCATTATCCATGTAAGGTAGGCCTAATTGCGCAATTTCTCTGACTCATAAGCCCGAGTACAATTTCTGAGCTATATCATTCAAAAGGGCAATTAAATTTATATAACAATTCAAAATATTCACCTACATAATTGTAAATAATTCAACCAAAATGTAAATATGTATGAGAACGGGGTAGATAGTAATCGTGTTTGGAATGTCCATTCATATTTAATCAAGGCAATATGCCTGCCACCTGGGAGCAATTATTCGCAACGCTGAACAAGACATAAAAACAAAGCTAAATCACGACTTTCGGACCTATTGCATTTAATTAAAAATACATCCCGACCTTTTCGACCTATATTTCCCACATCAAAACGTTTCAAAATTAATATATCCATCCACTAAAATTAAAATATCAACCCAATACGAAACCATTAACGAAGATTAACATTTAAAATCAAGATCTCAGTAGGCCGATCTGATTGTAAATTCAACGGAAGACGGCATAAGAAATTTAAATAGAAAATTAAACATGGCCTATAGATAAGGAACCAACCTTTTTACATGTAAAAAGTATTTGGCGAAAACAAATAAGCACTGTTATGTCAGTATAAATATAAAACCCAAGTCTTGACCGCTAAATCTCAATACAATGACGGCATTTTTACTACGTAAGCTCCTCCCACGTACGCTGTGATTGGTTCACGTGAGTATGTTACGAATTTCAATTAGTATTCCTAGTTTAAAAGATATAAATGTTAGATATAAGGTGCTAATTGTAAAAAGGAGTTATTTAAGTGTTTTCATTAAATTTATTTAATTAACTTCATTTTCTCACACCTTTAATGTTTTTTTTTATAACATTTCTGTTCCTCAAAACAAATTATTTTCACAAAATAAACACATAATTTCAACAAATAACAGCTCCCCAACACCTATTTACACTTACAAATCAACCCCAGAAGACATCAAGATTAATAAGGCATTATGATCTATTTCCTGAAGACCAGGGAAGGGCTTTAAAAGAAGCATTGTTGGAGTATGAAGGTGCTATATAGGAGTATAATGGTACATACAGTCCAGTGCAGTTTAGCTGATGAAAGTTGAAAGACAAGATCCTGATTTTACTAATATTTCATCCAGTAATTGTTCTATGTTAATCCTTATTCAAATAACCAAAGTGTAGTGCTAGTTTTTTAAAACAATTACTCGATCCAATATTCTAGAAGGAGAACTAATAATTTGGTGAGATCTATCGAAACCTTAATATCCCTTTTTATGTTCTTGCATCCAAACTTATTTGTGAATATCAGCACTTATATTACGATAAAGGGTTAACCCTATCTTACTTTTCAATTAATGACTTGACTGTGAGATTGAGTAACTATATATATAATCTGAACTCTGTGATTCCTTTTTAACACTACACACATACATCCATACTAACACCAATAAACGTTTTGTACTATTCATTCCAACTTTAATTAACCTTTGTATATTAATATTTGATTTTAGTAACATTTAGAAAATACTTATGCTTATTTTATTTGACCTTTGGGATGAGTCGGCACCAACCTCCGGAGATAAGTTTCTTGTGTCTCTCTTATAAAATAAACTGGCATAAATCCAGTATTTGAAAATTTCCCAACAGCCTAAGCTATTATTTATACACTTTTCACAGGTTTATATAAGAACTTTGATCCTAGTTGTAAAAAAAGATCATTTATGTTTTTTTGGTTATTAGCCTCCAATGAACAATTAATTTCATTTCATTTCATTTATTATAGCCATTGACAAAGTTACAATTTGGATGGCCAAGTCATTTTTTGGTTTTAACAATAAATAAAATTACAAATTACAACCACATACCAATAACATATTTAAAACAATCAAGATATAATATAACGTTAATAAATAAAATTTTACAAAATATTCAAAAACAAAATATACAAACACAGTAAACAAATTATATAAATGACCAAGCAGGAAATCACACTCTAAATCACACCAAACTACGAAACAGAGAGTCAATGCAGAAACTCCTTCACAGAGTAAAAAGATCCTGACAACAAAAGTTGTCTAAGGCTGTTTTTAAAAGATGTATAATTTTGTAAACTTTTAATACTTTGGGGGAGCTTATTCATCAATTTAGCACCTGCTTGTGTAGGAAGTTTACTGTACACATTTAACCTGTGCTGTCTAGCACGATAATTACAAGCTTGTCTGGTGCTGTAGTCATGTATGTCCATATTCTGGACATGATCACACTTAAATTTAAAATACAGCAACACTTCAAGTATGTATATACATGGAAGTGTAAGCACTCCAATCCTCCCAAAAGCATTTTTACAAGTTTCTGTTTGCTTCAGTCCTGCTATTAGCCAAATGGCCTTCTTTTGCAGGACAAAAAGTCTATGCATATTCTGAACTGATGAGTTTCCCCACAGGAGAATTCCATAGTTCAGATGTGGATATATATCAGATGTGTCTGATTTTGGCTATGTTTACTATTAAAATACATATATACTTTGTCTTGGCGTGATTTACTGCCAAATTATTCTCTTCAAAGTATTGACCTGTTGCATTGACTTGTAAAAAAGCCTTAAGTTCCAAATTTTCAACTGAGTTTGCTTTCATGCTCAAAGTTGTGTCATCGGCAAACTGAATTAGGCTATCCACATGTATAGATGATGACAAATCATTAATGTACATTAAAATCATCACCGGACCGAGAACTGATCCTCACTGATACTCCGAGAACTGATAATGAACTCTTATCTAAATATAATTATATTGTAATTTTTTTGAAGGCGATATAATTAAATTATAAAATTTAAATAAAAAAGTAAAGCTACCTTTTTATAATTGTTACTTGTGTAGACCATTAATTCTTTCGCATATTTTCAATATTTATTTAGCAACCTGTGGTGTTGTATTTACTACAGTCTTGTGCAAAGGTATTTTAGGTACAGTTCTTGGAGCAAGGAACAAAATTCAAATAAAACTCCCGAAAAATGATTTTTTTACTATCCATGGAAGGTAATTGTGCAATTTCTCCGATTCATAATCATCTCAAGTACAATTTGTGAGCTATATCATTTGAAAGACAATTAAATTTACTACAATCCTGTGCAAATGTATTTTAGGTACAGTTCCCGGAACAAAGAACAATATTCATAGAAAACTCCTGATAAATGATGTTTTTACTATACATTTAACGTAATTGCGAAATGTCTACCATTCATAAGCCTGCGTTCAATTTGTGAGTTATATCATTCGAAAGGCAATTAAATTGACTATAATCCTGTGTAAAGGTATTTTTGGTATAGTTACCGGACCAAGGAACAAAATTCATAGAAAACTCCCGATAAATGATTTTTTCATTGTCCATGTAAAATAATTGCACAATTTCTACCACTCATAAGCCCAAATACAATTTGTGAATGATATCATTCGAAAGGCAATTAAATTTACTATAATCCTGTGCAAAGATAATTTTGGTACAGTTCTCGGAACAAGGAACAATGTTTATATAAATCTCCCATTATTTAATACTTTAGTTATTTCCTGAAAAGAAAATTCAGCTATAGTAATGCGGCAGTGCTGCTTACACGTTTTTATTATTTTTTAAAAATCTGATATGTCCTGAGCAGGTAGAAACAGGTGGCTCCAAAACACACAATGTTGTCTTCTAAGACTAAAATCTCTTCTTTCTTTTGGTGGGTCAGCATATTGTAGTAGACGTTTTAGTATCATGAGTTTCAATACTATCTCATATATCTTTGTTTTTTGTGGTTTTCCTCCTTTTCACAAAATTTAATTAAACATTTCCTCTTATCTTTTAGTTTTCATTTGCCCTGCAAACTTTAAATTTGTTATTAAAGCCTAAATAACACCACTGTAGGCTGCAAAAAGAATTAAGATTGTTTTCAATGTCGCATAAGCGAGGTATTCAGTCTATTTAGTTAAATAAATGCAGTCAAACCATACAAGTGAGATAACATCGACCAATAACTGGAGTGATCAGGATAGCTCAGTTGGTGGAGCATTACCACGGAATGGTAAAGGTCCTGGGTTCAAATCCCAGTCTTGGTCCATGTTTTTTCACTTGTAATTTAATTTAAATTTGTGTTTATATTTCGAAAAAGTACCTATAGCCCAGGCAATGAAGACCAAAAAAGGTCAAATAGAGGAAATAATTCTTGTAGAAGCCAATTTTGACACAGTTATAGGGGGTGTCCTTAACAACATACTAAAAGTACTAATGGGTGGGAGTGAAGCTAAGAAGAGGAGGTCTCTAAAGGTAAATTTTGTCAGTTTTTCGTCAATAACTCAAAAACTACTGCTTCTAGCGAAAAAAAAGTTTATGTAGTAAATTAATCTGCTTGAAATTCTCTTCAGAAAAGGTCCTATTCACTTTTTTGCTAGGATCAATACTTAAGGAGATATGGAGTGGGGGGAAATGGAAAATTATTAAAAAGTCGGTTCTTATTCTTAAAAATGAAATGTTTATTGTTAAAAATGAAATAATAAGTATTTAAGAATATATCTTGAACATTAATTTTTGTCAAAATCTATATATTTATCATCATCATCATCGATGCCTTCTATGCGGAGTATATTGAACGAGATATGGAGAGGGGAAATTATAAAACAAATCTGTTTTTATTGTTAAAAATTAATTGTTATTAATAAATGATCTATGCTTAGACAACATGTTAATGACTTTATTGCATGTAATAAGTGTAATCATGTAGTATATAACATATAACTGACGAATTGTGTGCGGAGGGGACCACAATAACGTGCGTCTATAAAGAGAAGGAGAGAACGATTTGAATTAGGTCAGGGTTCTCCTCCCTACTTTATTCAGTACGGCTTCTTGTCAGCGCTTGTCTCTTATCAGTTTACATTCAACCCCCTTGTTGTTCGTGAGTATTTTTCACATGTTTAAAATTATTCATTTTCAGTGTGTACTGATATGTGACTATGGCTGAAAGCGTTAAATTCGAGCATACGTTGATTTGCGGGTATCACGCTAAAAGAGAGATTCACTATATAGAGCTGAGATTCTCGAATGGTTCAATGACCATCCCCCTTTTCCAAAGTCAAATTTGCTCATGTCTCTGTTAACGGGTATCCTGGGAAACTCCAAAGTAAACTAACACCAATATTGGAACCATGCAAAGTTTCATTGGCAGAAAATTTGGTGACATAGAGCAGTCTAAGAATAATATGGTTTTGTCACTAGCCAGTATGGGTAGTACCATTAAAATCAGAGATGAGACAGTAACTGTTAAACCTCTGACAATTTTCCAAAGAACTGTCATAGCAAAAAAGAGGGAGTAAAAAAAGGGTCAGGTTTTTAATGTGTTTTTTTTTAACTGAATAATCACAAACTCCTTTAATATAAAGATCCTTTAATCCGTTTCGAGTTATTATGCCTCCTAAGAGTAGTAAAAAAAAAAGATTGATATGATTTTTGATAACACCCACTATAAGCTCAAGGGTAGAAACAATAGGGGTTGAAGAGCAAAACAATTCTCAACTTCCTTAGAAGGCACAATATCAAATCTGTTCATAAGTTATTATACATCTCCTATATATTATCTAAAACTTATGTATGTAACTTTTTTTTTGATACGGCCAACCCTTACTAAAAGAAGTAGCAGATCGAAAAAGTTATTACTCAATAGTATTAGACAATATTGAACCCGTTAAAATTTTTTGTAAACTTTTAAAATATTTCCAAAACACTTTGTCTGAAATATTTTTGATAACTGCAACGAACACAAGGAGTAGAAAATAGCAGTTGAAAAAAAATAAATCATAACTCTCTTCCTTAGAAGGCCAGTATTAATTCTGTTCAAAGTTATTGTATACCTTATATTATTGAAAACTTTGGTATGAAACAATTTTTGATACTCCAAAATAATCCTTACTCCAAACTATGAGGTCTCAGGACAAACAACCCCGCATGGGGGGTGCAGACTAGCTGCACCTACTAAGAGGGGTTTGGCGTCCCTCGTGGTACCCGAGTCTAACAACGCCCAACACATTCAACACTTACAAAACATCCATCCAATCACATAAACACACACATTAAACAATACAACATTCCAATTCTCACCTTCTTTTAGGAATTTTGACTGTGCAGAGCCATTGCGCGTTGGGAGTGCTGAACCTGCCAGAGTCTTGACAACCTCTGGTTTGGTAAGGCTGATGTGAGCTTGCTCTGCCGAGACGTATGCGTGGTTTCTGTTCTGGGGCCAGCCACTTCGGTTCTTGGTCAGGAAGTGTTCGCGGTGTTGAAGAAAGTCGGATTCTTCCTCACAGTAGTTTCGGGTTCCAGACTGGCAAAAGAGTGCTCGGGATCCTCACGGAACTGGGGGTTCGGAAGTGATCGCAATGTGATCTGATTGGCAAGCCCTTACCGAGTTCGCCCGATTCCGCCTAACACGATGCGCTGGACAAAAAAAACACATGGTAAAAAAAACCGTCAAAAATTTAGGAACAAAGAGACATCATTCAGATTCGTCTGATGAGTCTGTTAACAAAGAGTTGTTTAAAAAGACAAAGGAGAGGGCTGCTCAACAACCATCTGAGTTGCCAGCTCCCAAATTTTTAGTTTTTTCAAACGCGGAAAAAGATTCTGACCTATCAAAGGTATCACCCTTTGTAATCAACAAGGCAATTACTGGAACAGCGGGCCCTGTACTTTACATTAGGAAATTACAGAATGGCACGATTTTAGTTGAAACTAACAGCGGGAAACAAAGTTTGTCGCTGTTAAAGATGACTTCCTTCTATGACAAAGTCAAGGTATCTCTAGAACCTCACAGATCCTTGAACTATTCAAAAGGTGTCATTACATGTAGAGATTTGATCCCCATTAGTTTGGAGGAAATAAAAAGCGAACTAGCTAGCCAGTCAGTTCTTGAAGTCACTCGCATAATGCGCAGTGAAAATGGTGAGAAAAAAGCCACGGCTTCTTTAATTCTTACATTTGCCACACCCACACTGCCAGAGCATATCTACGCTGGTTTTTACCGTCTTTCTGTCAGACCTTACGTCCCAAACCCTCGACGTTGTTTTAAGTGTCAAGGGTTTGGAAATGTGAGTTCTACAAGCACAAAGCAAGAAATATGCGGTCAATGCGACAAAAAAGGTCATAATAGTGAGGGCTGCAATGATGACGCCAAGTGTCCCAACTGTGGTGGCGATCATCCTGCACGGTCCTTTAACTGTGAAAAGTTTAAAGAAGAAAAAGCAGTCCTTACTATCATGGCTAAGGATAAAATATCTTTTAATGCCGCAAAAAAATTATATAAAACCTCTAGGCCTGCTCTAGAAGGTAAATCATTTGCTGCAGTGGTTTCAAACAAGAGCAACACTCCATGCGCAAACTATGGAGAATTGGCTAAGACTGTCAAAATCTTAACTGACCAAGTCGCTCAGCTAGTCGCTCTATTCTCTAAAATGTCTCCTTCCGCTCCCGCTTCTGCTTTAGTTGATTCAAATTCCCTTCTTCCGTCCTCTAGTTTCTCGGTATCACAAGCAGAAATAGAACCATGTATCCCTGCTCTTGATCTGAGAACTGGAACTCGGGAAAAAACTATAATAAAAAAGAAAATTACCCCAATAACTGGGGTAAAACAATTTTAAAAAAAATCTTATACTTGTCCATCTGTAGTAACAGGAAGAAGTTCTGGACCCGTTCCAGGGAAGAAACCTGTTGCTATGAAGAGTAAAAATACAAAAATTACAAAAAGTAGTAAAAAAGAAAATGAAAAAGGAGGTTCCCCTACAAATCCTCCTAAAAGTCCTTCTAAAATCCCTGATCCTTGCTCTTCTCCACCCTCAACATCTTCCAAGACGTCTGAGGGAAATATGGAAGTGGACAAGGACACACAACCTAATAACCAATATAACCATCCTGTCAATACAGGCCAGGAAAAGGAAAAGGTTACAAAGGGACCATGTCCCTTCTAATATTTATTTATTTAAATTAGTATATTATTATATTTCTCTAAGTATATAATATATACTGTTGAAATATATTATCATCAATTATCTATGTCCACGATCCCAAATATGAATGTGGTTCAGTGGAATTTAAACGGTGTTAGGAGTCACATGGAAGATCTGAAAGTTCTTGTGCGAGACTCGTCGCCTCTATTCGTTTGTCTCCAGGAGACACATCTTCATAATACCCATTCTTTATACTTAAGAGGGTATTCTGTCTTCAGGTCGGATTTTGTTACAGAGGAGAGAGCAAGAGGTGGCGTAGCCATACTTGCTCACAACTCTGTGGATGGTGTTCCCGTAAATCTGGATACACCGTTACAAGCAGTAGCAATTCGAGTCACTGTTCCCATAAAACTAACAATATGCAGCCTATACCTGCCACCAAGCTATACCGTCCAATCAAACGACTTGATGGATTTAATATATCAATTACCTGCTCCGATTCTTTTGCTTGGCGATTTCAATGCACATCACTATTCGTGGGGATCCTCAACCTGCAACCCAAGGGGTATCCGCATAGAGAGGATACGATCCGATTTAGATTTATTTTTACTTAATGATGGATCGTTAACACACTTAGCAGCTTCGACAGGAGGTTGGACGGTCATAGACTTGTCATTTTGTAGTCCTTCGATAGCTACAAGATTTGAGTGGACAGTGATGTCAGATTTGTATGGCAGCGACCATGCCCCTATAAAAATCTCTTTCAACGATTCCTCTTTTCTGAACAACCGAACACCTCGATGGATGATAAATAAAGCCTTCTGGAATGATTTTACAAATCAATTTGCATTGGCAGAAAATAATCAACATATTTCTATAAATGAAAAAGTTGATACATTTACAGATTCCATTATTTCAGCAGCAGAAAATATTATACCAAAATCTTCATCACGACCAAAACGTCCACCAGTTCCTTGGTGGAATGACAAATGTAAAGAAGCTCTGCGCTTACGAAGAAAAGCGTTAAGAACCTTTAATCGGATACCGACAGGAGAAAATCTAGAAAATTATAAAATCTTGCGTGTCAAAGCTCGCAGAGTATTCAGGCAGAGCAGGAAAGATTCTTGGACCCATTATATCAATACAATAACCAGAACGACTCCCACATCAACAGTTTGGAAGAAGCTACGTTCTGTGTGTGGCCATGTTCCCTCTGCTCCTTTGATGGGACCTATGCAGCAGGATGGGATATTGACTACAGACAGCCATAAAATTGTAAGCATTTTGGGCTCATCCTTTTCTAGGTTCTCTTCAACAGCCGTGTATTATGATGCTTTTCGCACTTATAAAGCTGCTCAAGAGGCCATGCCATTCACTATCGGCATATCACAGGATTCTCCGTTGAATGACCCATTTACAATGGATGAATTGGAATCTGCCTTATTGTCGGCTACGGATTCAGCTCCCGGACCCGATAGTATCGTATATTCTATGATTAAACACCTTCCAGAGTCGGGTAGAACAGCTCTTCTCCAAATATACAATCGTATATGGGATGAGCATATCTTTCCTGATTCTTGGTTGGAGGCCATAGTAATTCCTTTATTAAAACCAGGGAAAGACAAAACTGATCCAAGTAGCTATCGTCCTATCTCTCTCACCAGCGTTCTATGTAAACTGGTGGAGAAGATGGTCAATCGGCGACTTGTATGGTACCTTGAAAGTAACCAACTGATCTGTAAAGAACAGTGTGGTTTCCGACAGGGAAGATCATCTATCGATCAGCTGGTTTTGTTAGAGTCGGCCATTCAAAATGCCTTCCTTCTTCGACAGACACTTGTTGCAGTGTTTTTCGATCTTGAAAAGGCATATGATACGGCTTGGAGAAGAGGAATTCTAAATGTATTACAATCTTGGGGTATTCAAGGGAGAATCTTAGCATTTATTAAAAACTTTCTGTCCAATCGATATTTTAGGGTGCGTCTTGGATCCACCTTATCAGATCGATTTTATTTAGAGAATGGTGTCCCTCAAGGCAGCGTACTTAGCGTCACATTATTTGCAGTTGCTATTAATAGCATCACTGCTAATGTCCGATTACCTGTCCACTGTTCTCTTTTTGTTGATGATTTTGCCATTTACGTTGCAACCAGAAACACAGCAACCGCAGAAAGAACATTGCAATTAACAATCAACAAATTACAAACATGGTCAAATCAGACAGGATTTAAGTTTTCCGCTGCTAAAACTAGATGCATTGCTTTTACTCGTCGCAGACAGCATTTTAGTCCCACTTTGTACCTAAACAGAACTCTACTTCACTCTGATAACACAGTCACATTTCTAGGTCTTATTTTAGACCATAGACTCTCTTGGAACCCGCATGTGACAAATTTAAAATCACGCTGCATCAAGATCTTAGATATGTTACGGGTTTTAAGCGGTTCTCATTGGGGAGCCAATAGAACCTGCATGCTGCGTTTTTACCGAGCTCTTATTCAATCACGAATTGACTATGGGTCCATAGTCTATTCGTCAGCTAGGTTATCGGTTCTTAAAAAGATTGATTCCGTTCATAACACTGCTCTCCGTCTAGCATCCGGAGCTTTTCGTTCTAGTCCCATTAGTAGTCTGCTTGTTGAAACGGGTGAGCCATCGCTCACGCGACGAAGACAACGGCTACAATTGTCATATATGTGTAATATGCGCTCCAAACCTTTACACCCTTCATATGATATTATATTCAACAATCCATTATTTACACAATACGAATTTCGCAAACAATCTACTGCTCCCTATGGGATCAGAACTATCCGTATCCTCAATAATCTAGGTTTAACACTACCTCCAATATATGAAAATACACCATGTTTTGTCGCTCCATGGTTAATTAAAAAGCCTGATGTTGATCTTTTACTGTCTAGATATCTAAAACAAACTACACCCGATGTTGTTTACTGTCAGGAATTTATATCCATATGTAAACTCTTCCCATCAAGTCAGATCATTTTCACCGATGGTTCTAAACTGGACAATGGAGTCGGATGTGCATTTGTTTTGTCAGGAAACAGATTCACTTATGGATTACCATCTTGCTCTTCTGTATATACAGCAGAACTTTTTGCAATACTCAAGGCACTCAATATTGTACTGGCAACACCGGTGCACCTTCTTATATGTTCAGATTCAAGAAGTGCACTTGAATCCATTCAAGATATGTACTCTCCTAACCCTTTGGTCAAAGATATTCTGTGCTCCATGCACAGACTTTGGCTACGGGGCGTGGGAGTGTCGTATTGCTGGGTTCCGGGTCACGCCGGTATACATGGAAACACTAAAGCAGACCTAGCTGCTAAGGAAGCCACTTCCTTACAGCCTAGCGTGAGTAGAGTAATGTCGTCCGACTTTATGTCCTCTGTAAAACAAGCCCTGTTTAAGTGGGAAGAAGAGTGGGTAGCAGTACAAGGAAATAAACTCCGGCAAATTAAAGATACCGTTCGGCCATGGATATCCTCAAACCGCCAAAGCCGTCGAGAGGAAGTGGTGGTTTCTCGCCTACGCATTGGCCATTCTGGGTTAACCCATGGATTTCTGATACGTCGGGGGGATCCGGCGCTTTGTCCTTACTGCTTAAACCTTCTTTCAATTAAACATCTACTTCTAGATTGTGAAAAGCTGAAACATGTTCGGAAGAGGTTTTGTCTACCAAATTGCATTCAGAGGATGCTGGGTGATGACGCCCAAACCATTAATATGGTGTTAGCGGTTGAATGTAATTGAAAACATTTGAAACAACATACATTTACGTAACTTAAATACCATTTTTAGATTTATTACTTGTTATGTTAATTAGAGTTTTAGTCATTGTTATGTTACAGGGCCCTTTACAACCCTGTGACAAGTTGTTAGTGTATAATTATTGTTGTTATCGTTGTTTTTTTTTATCGTGTATCGTCTGTAGTGTGTATAAAATAAAAGTTTAATTTTATACCGGTATGTGATTGTATGAGCATTATATGAATGCTCTTCGTTATCCAGGCGATGATAACCACCCAGGTTTTTCGCCTTTAAACCCAAAAAAAAAAAAAAATCAGGACAAACAATTCACTTTGTTTGTACAAAGAGTACTTTAGTAGACGTAATATGAAGCCTGTTGTAAATGTTCTAAATATTCCCAAAATCTTTTATCTGACACTTTTGTAAACTTAGTATAATTGCAATTCTTGGCACAAGGGGCAACTAGTTGTGTTTAATGTTTAGCTTATGCAATGAACTTCAAAATCTACCTTCGCCTGTGGTCCAAGCTGAAAAAGGTTGTTTCTTTGCCTTTTGTAATATAATTTTTCTAATATAATGTATTAGATTAGCAGTTAAGATGTAATAACACTTAATTTCTTTTATATTTCTTAAGCTTTCTTTCTTTAGTGATTTTTCAGCATCTTCAGTTTGTACCATAACATTGTTATGTTATTCAGATTCAATCTTTTTTCCTAACAATTTTGTTCAGATAATATCAAGTTTAAGAGATGATCTTGTAGTTAAGGGGTTAAAATACATAACTCTGAAGTTTAAGGTTCCTGGTTCAAAATCGGGTGAAAAATCCATGGATGGCTCATTGGTGCTTTTCACCAGACAAATTATAAAAATGTTGTCTTTAAAATTAAATCTGGCAATGAAAAAATAAAAGTGCTCCAGACAAATGTTTTTGTCTTAAAGTAGGTTGGACTAATTTACTAAACAATTTTCGTTCTAGTTCTGTTCGCATTGGTAAACATTAAGGTCTATTTGCTTTCCTTGGTGCTGCTAGAATGGCTGAAAACTTTTAAATTTAGCTCTGAAGTATTTTGCTTTTTCTTTAACATTGTTTACATATTTATCAACAGACTTATAATAGTAATCTTACAAAATGTATATGTATAAACTCTTACTTAATCTTTCAGAAATTTCTGGAGCGTTCGGATTCAAACAAGAGTGGTGACATCTCATTGGCAGAATTCATCCATTATGTTAAAGAACACGAAAAAAATTTACGCTTAGGATTTTCACATATAGATAAAAATAAAGATGGTAAGTTTTTATAACATCAAAGAATCTAAACTAAGACACTGTATAAGTAGAAGTTAAATGTTTCAAGGTCATAAATTACATCTTTGGCTTTCTAACTAATAATATTTTTTTAAGTATTATAACAATTTTATTTGATCAGACGTCTTTGTTTGGTGACTACTGGAGAGATATTCAATTTGAGAAATGTATTAAATATATTGTTGTTGACAAATATAATTGATTTATAGAAATTTCATTTTGTTTTTATTGATTTCTTTCTATGTTACTGGTACATCAGATAAATTTCAAACTTTAAAATTTGTAACTATCGGAAGTTCAATTAACAATAATTTAAAAAAGTCCGTAATATAAACATAATTACCAAGACCAAACAAACAAGTCAATTTTCTGGTTTCGTTAATAGTCTAATTAATTAATTAATGAATTCATTTTCAGTATCCAGGTCACTAATTGATTAGAATGAAGTTTCTTATGTTTGTTTCCACCATGAGACCTCTTTTTTGGTATATAATGACAAGTTTAGGGACTCTTATCCCATCCAAACAATTAAAATATGTTCTAAAGGAAGATATTTGAACGCTGTTGAAGAGTATGAGATTTATTTGAGTTGAAATCAAAAGATGCAAATGGCGAACATCAATTATTGAACCACCATCTTAATTTCAACTCTAATACCTTGTACGGCATGATGATAAGAGTTCAAGAAGCCCGAGGAAAGAACAGGTTCTAAGTGCACGAGATAACAGACTGACAGTTGACGTCCTGTTAAGACGACCTTAGTTGATTAATTTATAATTTAATCTAAAGATGGGATAAAAGTCCCGAAACTGGTCATTAAATATATAAAAAAAAGAGATCCGTTGACGGTAACAAAGGTAAGAAACTTTATTAATTAGTTCTCTAACAACGTAATTGGGGAAGTATTAAACTCAACTGTTAACCCTTTGAGGGGTGGCTTATTTTACGCTTAACCCTTTCCACTCAAGTGTCGGAGCAGCCCCGCACCATACTAATCAGCACGAACTCTTATGTCGGGCGAGGCCCGAACTCGCTATGATAACGTTCTTTGATTGCATTTGAACAGACGTAGTTACTTTGATGACCACTATTGTTGAAGTTTGAGATGTGCTGCTATCTGTGGAATTTTTTAGGAGCATTTGAGTTCAGTTTCTGTGATAAATAAATCTTAGAAAATGTAATGTTTGCCGTCTTTGGCCGGTCTGTAAACAGCTGTGTGCTCTCGCCATTGTTTGGTTCCTACTTACTACGCAGTGTTTTAGTGAGCTTACGCGTTGTTTAGTTTTGTTGTACTAGGTTATCGTGTGTAATTTCACAGTTTATTTTTGAATATTGTTCTTTTTATAATAATAATGATTGTTGTGAAATAAAATGAACGAAGACGACGGCAGTTTGTTACGAAATGACGTTAGTGGCAACGGAACTTTTGTTTCCAACCTGAGTGATTCCAATATTACCAATCAGTTTTGAAAAAAGCTTTTCTTACTAGTTTTGATCTACATAATACTGTTGTTAAGCAAAAAATAAATAGTTGAGGCAGTTTTGTACAAGTTGGTGTCAAAACTAATTGTTTTCATAAAAAACTAATTTTTTACAAAAAACTTGTTTTTCAGTTATACCGTAATTTTTTTTAAATTTATTATTGTGTCTAAAACATGTGTAAACCACTTAATTTTGTTTATAATGATATAGACAACAAAAAACAAGCAACATATAGGTCTTCCCATTGACATTTTTTCCAAAATTCTTGTTTATTCCGGTTTTTTGTTACAAATTTATATTTTTTTCAATAAATAAAAATTAAAAACATATACTTGAAAATAAAAATATATTTTTTTTCATACCAATCTATACTTTAGTCATAGAAGAAACTACAAAAAAATCAGCCTTTTAGAACTGACAGAAATACTTTTTTTGAAGTAAATAAATTGAAGTGCAATATTCGCTCAAAATTAAATTGACCTGATAGCAACACTAGGTCCCCAATAATTGGATTGGAAAGGGTTAAAAAGTAATCACGTCATACAACATGATCCTACGTTTTTGCTTAAGGGGGCACTCCACCTTAATATTGATAAAAATGACAAAAAATTTAATTTTTCTTCACCTAGTTTTGTTCCCTGTGATTTTCTGAACAATTTGATATATAATAAGTATAGATAATATGCTTATAATTAGTTTATTTTATCTAAAAACTAAACGCTTACACATATTTCAGGCTAGCAGCCAGCGCTCTCCAAATAACTAGGCCATTTTCCGAAAGTTTTGTTTTCACACGTTTTCATTTACTGTGGCAGACATAACTCAAGTTGTATTTGAGATAGCCTCACATTTTTTTTTATTTTGAAAAGGACTTTTCATTGTACAACCTGTAGTATGGATATAAATTAGTTCCTATAATAAAGATTTTAAGAAATGATTAAAAAAAGATTTTACTAAAATTTTTTATAAAAAATTAAATAACATATTTTTTACAGAAATATTTTATGTAATTTAATATCCATACTACAGGTTGTAGAATGGAATTCCCTTTTCAAAATAAAAAAAAGAATATGAGGCTATCTCAAATAAATACAACTTGAGTTATGTCTGCAACAAAATATACAAGCCTAGTTAAATCCGTAAAAATTAGGGGAGGGGGACAAAAACTTGGAAAAGTCACTATAACCAACACTCATATATAAAACATAAAATAATTAGGTTTGCTTTTAAAATAAACACATTTTTTTTTTATGGTGGAGTGCCCCCTTAAAGGAGTAATCACGTCATATGACGTTCCTGGTTGCCATGGGAATGAGTTTCTATTACGACTCAAACAGTTGGTTATTTCACCACTAGAGTGTAGATCTGTACTGAAAAAGAGTCTTTGTAGTAATAGTTGCTATTTTATTCCGCTAGAATGCGCGGCCATGACATTGTGTACACGAAACTGCCATGTCGCTTTGTTTGCTTCTTTCTTCTGTCCAGCGTTTCTCACTTTGTTGACTACTTTGTTGAATCCAACGCTGTTTTGATATATTGAATTTTTGTAATAAATCAATAACTAAATTTTTGTAAGTGTTTATTTCTCATTGTTTCTAGTTTGTGAAATAAAATCATGTCATATAATGTGATTATTTTTACAAAACCCAACCTTGTTTTAATTATTATAAAGCAATAAGTGTGTTAAAATGGATATCAATAGTAAACAGTTTTAAATAATTATCAATAAAAAATTTCTTACTCTGGAAGCATGTAAAAATGTGAGATCTTCCACTCTGATGCGGAACAAATGAAATCATGTCATATGATGTGATTACTCCTCAAAGGGTTAACACATTGAAGCTCTAGTAGATCAGTATAGATAAGCACTCAGTTTAGGCATAAACCATGTCACTCAAGCTGCCTAATTAATTGAATTGAGGTTTCTTGCTATTGAGTCTTATTTCGGGTTTAGACTTTATGAAACCACCATATGGAGTTAAATATGGTTAAAATTAGTGATAATCCAATGAAAGTGTTATTAATGACCTTGAGTTAATTCATGACATTGGATGAGAAAATGACCAATTGTATCATTATGTGTAAAATTAAATGTTATATTTTAAAATATACGATTAAATTAAAGTTCTTTTTGTTTAAAATATTAATAATAATAATATTACCTTGTTAGGTCCGTCACGTGACTTCTATATAATTATAATAGTGACTTGGTACCACAAACATGCTAATAAAATATTAAGATCAATAAGGTTACATTAAATATACAATTTGTAGAGAAGTTTGAAAAACATCAAAAATGGCTGGACATGCACAGTTGTCAAGTGACGTAAAAGCAGAACCCTCAATGTATTAATCTTCATCAGATTCTATCTAGTTCTGCTTTAGTGTAAACATCAATAAATATAACATCTTTTTGTGTATTACAAAACTTTACAAAAATAATAATATGTGAATTTTAATAACACAAACTTTTTATATTTTAATTTAAATATAAATTTCTAATTAAATTAGACATTCTCTTGGATAGTGTGTTATCAACAAGAGTGCAGTTAGATTAATTGAATCAAGACATATTTAATCTTAAGTTTGATAGTAGTAAGATTAATAAGAAAAACGACCTTCACTCATTTTGTGAACTTTTATTACTGTTATCAGTATCAAATGGTTTATTTAAGCGGGTTTATATTTCAACATAATCAGATTATAGTTTGTTTTAAATAATTACAATAGTATTTTAGTAGTAACAATTATTATATATTTTTGCTTTGTTATATATTTTATTTAAATGCAGCATTATTTATAGAAATTATTATGATTGTGAAGTATTTTTCCAGATTCTTCTGCTTACAATAAATAATATTTTATAGCGAAACATTCTGCATTTTACCAGAAGATTAAAAGCCTTTTTCTAATTATAAACTTATGGTACAAATAGTATATAGTACTACCTAGAATAAAGATAGTATCAACAAATGTAATGTTTATTGAGAAGCAACAGTTATTTATTTAAATTTAACTAGGCTAAACAAACAGCTACTTATTCATGCAGAACAGGTGTATGCAGTACAATAGATTTCAGGAAGTCACCAATTTTTCACAACAGCTCATAAAGATGTAAGTGGCATGGCATATGAACTTTACCAGGCACTTCTGTTTGATTTACAAAATGTTTTGGTTCGTGACTTTGATTATTTAGTTTTATTCTAAGGTTTAGGATGGTTGAATATGCACTGAAAGAGTAGTGCAAAGTTTCAGTATTCAGTTTAAGATTGCTAGAGGAATAGTTTAATAATTTGTATTCCGATCAGGCCCTGATTAGCAGCTATTTACGCCCTAGGCCAAAGTTCTGGAATTGTTTTGCATATTTAACTGTAAAACTCATGTTTTAGAGCTTCCCTTGGGGCTATTTGAGCTAATAACACAGTTTTATTTTTAGCCCTTTTGAATGAGTTTTTAAATATTTGCCAAGAAAAATGTATATTAATCGTGCAATAACAGCGATTGAAATGCCAAAGTGTATGAAAGACCAATCCTTGTAATTTGTAGTAAGCAGATATTATTATTGACTATTAATTGACTAAAAAGAAAGCATGTTGAAAAATAAAACACACTACTAAATAAACAACACTGTCTATGTACAGTAGCGGCGGTAAGAACCCGCGGGCCCCCCAGCAAGTTTGTTCATCGGCCCCCCCTCCCCCTATAATATCTGTAAAACCATTATTACTATTGACGAGTGAACGGGTTAATTTATTCACTAACCAAAGCATATGACCCGATATTTCCTTTACTGCACGAACGCCATGATAAATAGTTTTCGGCCTAAAGGATGACCGATATAAAATAAAATATACAATTTTTGTATACGTTATTCTTACACTCGTGCTCCAAGGACGAATCAAAAACCAACTACTGAGACATAAGATAATTATTACAGAATATGTTAATATTAAAGTAAATTCAATAAGTAAAATAATTTATATTTCATACAAAGAAATAAATGGTAATAAATGGTTAATGGTACGATTTAAACTGGTCTAAAACACTCTTATTGGTTTTAACTAATTTTCGTCATAAAAACGTATAATAATAAGATTTGTATTCCTCTTAAATGTAGCAGTAATAGTATTTATGAGATTAGATTATTATTTTAACAAATAAATTAGTATTATTGACCGAGCGAAGCGAGGTCTCCGTTTTAACTCGACCGTTCGGCATTTCGTCTATGTGTCTGTATTTCTGTCTGACTCACGATTACGGCCAAACACCTTGACCGATTTTGATGATTTTTTGCATGAGTGTTCCTTATGCCTAGGCCGAGCCATGTATGTATACAGTTTTTCCCATTTTTCATTTTTAACCCCTAAATAAAATAAAAATGGCGGCCGTTTCTCTCAGTGTAAGCTTTTTTCCAAAGCCAGTTTGTGGCTTAACCGTAAGTCGAATTTAAAACTAATAACATTTTGCGTGCAGCAAATTAGATTTTCAACAAACTTGTATCCTTGATTTTTTCCGTATCTCTAACGGTAAGCTCACAAAATGGCCGTAAACTTAAAATTTGTTAAAATCGTCAAGTTTTTATATTTCAACCATATTGAAATATGGTTTATTCTAAACCAATTCAAAAGTGTTCCATAGCTTTTCTGTAGATAAAGGTTCAAAGAATTCATATATATATGCCAGTAAAAAAATGATTGAAGTAATATTAACAAAGTTATTAGCTCAAGAAACAAGCATGTTTAGTAACGAAAGGAAAAAGTTCAACTTCATTTAGGCCTACATAAAAAGTGTAAACATTTTTTGTATTTTTTTCATAAATGTAAAAAAGTTTTGTAATTTAGTTCTAAATAGAACTGTATAAAAATATTTATCAATTTCAAATTTCTTATTTTGAAAACACCAGTTTTTATGTTCCTACTACAAGACTGCTAACAAAACTAGGCTTGTTTTCAATAGTATTTAGGAATATATCCTTTGCCCAAAAATTACATATTATTAAGAAAGTGTAGCGGATAAATCAAAGAATTGAACTGTATACTTGTAAATTATTATTTTATAAAAGTATAAAAGACTTAGCTTTACTTTAATTACAAAATGAGATGAAACAAATGAAACCTTGCGGCGATAAAGGACATACAAAAAATGACTGCTGGACAGCATGGAAAGTGTTGTACATGAGCTGAGATCACTATCACGACGCTTTAACATCGTTTGTTTTTTTATTATTTCTAATATTGGAATATGATATGGAACTGTAAATACATTGTTAAGTTTTAGTTATTTAAGTATGTAAATATTTAATTCTATGTTTTCCTCAATAACGCGATATTTTTTAGCTACCTTACGCATTATTAACTTAAATAAAACACAATGGCCCCTAAAAAAAATCTTTAGCAGTTAAAGCACAAGAAAAAAAACGGTAACTATAAACCACGGAATCGTGGGATTTGCAAAATAATGTTTCACTGACTAAACCTTCTGCTTACTTCTTACTGGCACACTATTTTTAACCTAAGCTCAAAACTACATTTGTTATTTCAACGAGCGAGGTTTACTTTTCACAGAACTACTAGGTAGAAAAATCCAAATGATTGACTTTTCGGATTATCTCGTGTCCTTTGTTTATAAAATGCCAATGCTTTAAACTGAGTATTTTGTAGTTTTGTTCATTGTACGGTAATCGTTTATACTGGTTATTGCAGTTTTGGATGCACAATCATGTCTGCAGACATTTAGCTTATTATAGTAATTTTTTGACTATACTTACTTAAAAACCCGGTCGAGACTCGCGCCCCCCCCCCCCGCACCATAAGCTCGCCGCCACTGTCTATGTATTTACTAATGACAATCAAAATATGTACGTACTTTTACAATTTATTCTTTCTGGCTTTGGACCAGGCAAATGATTGAAATGCAATGTTTTTGTTACGCCATTTTCAATGCTAAGGAGAGCGAGAGCGTTGAGTAACTAGTGGTAATACCACAGTAGTAACTAGTGGCAGGGACGTTGCTACAACAAATTATTGGGGGGGGGGGGGGGAAGCAAAATCTAAAATTTCCCAACAATCTTGACCATATTTCCCAAATATTGTGTGGGATAAATCCCTGGAGGCTCATTCTCAGATTTTTTTTTTGAAAAATGGACTTCTTTTAAGTAGGGTTTTTTACATTGCAGGTGCTATATTGAGTAGGCCTACTTTAATAGTTTTTAATATTTTATAAGAATTTTAACATGTTTATCACATTATTGAAAAATATTCCCCATATTTTCCCCACCTTTTTCTTTTCCCCAATATTTGCCGCAAACTTAATAATTTGCTAATTTTGGGAAAAACCCCAATCTTGCAACACTGGTCTGGCGGCCTGGAGCAGTACATGATATGTCAGTGACAGTCGGTGTTGCCGCAAAATCAAGAGTTGGAACTAAATTTCCCAGAACATCATTTAAAAGAAGACAAGTATTTATTAGGTACAGAAATATTTGGATTGGCCCAACATTTTTGGATTGGAAATTATAACTTGCTTGTTATTTGTGATTGTTGGTAATTATCAACAAAAACTTGCGAAACCCAAACCCAGAGATGGGATTTTGCACATAATTTAATCTGAAATTTTTCGTTTTCATCACGATCTGCACCCCCTACAAGCCTGCGCCTTCAGGCCATGGCCTAGGTTGGCCTTATGGGTAATCCGGGCCTGATTCCGATGTTTCAGTCTGCAACATCTTTTCCTTGTAGACCTAGCTCGTATTACAGACTTTAACTTAAATTTTTCTATTAGTTATCATTATTGATGTTAAGAACGTAAAGAAACTGTAAAAAAAAAAAAACACCAAACAAGAATTCTGTTTAGATTGAACAAAATCAAAATTTAGCTTATAACTGCATTTTTACTCATAGTTGCACAAGTAGCATTGATGATTTGTTTCAATAAGTAATCAAATACTGATTAACAATGAAACAAAATATTGTCAGACACCAAGGGCCTCATGAACTTATACATCATGAACTTATGTTGAGTGTTAGGTGTAGCTTATTTTTATTCCTATTTCATTTCCATACTGAAATTTGACAATCTGAGTTGATATCCTAAGTTATTGAGATGTAACTGCCTGTCTAGCAAACATCAATTTTTATTTTGAAATATTCGAATTAAAGAGGTCAGTCAACAGAGATAATTTTGAGATATCAAGTGATTATTGTACTGGGAATCTTATACGTTTTAATTTCAAGGTTCTATTTTGATCGCCAAATTACAAGATGTTTGAGTACAAGATCCAATCCACATAGCTCTCAAATTGTATGCATTGTATACATACTTCAGAAAGTGATGGAATCTTTGTTGACTTTTACTTAACTAATTTGTGTTACTAAACTGCTATTAGGTTATTTAATGCAATATTCTTGTCACTGGTAGTTTGACAAAATAATTATTCCTACTAGTCATCTAAGAATATTTTTAATTCTATGCCTAATATCAAGAAAGTAGACTCACTCTAGAATATTTCAAAATACTCTCTTATACTAATTCTTGTGCATTATGGAGACATCTATGTTTTTCCTTCAGTTGTTACATTTTTTTAAAGATCTTATGAAATAATGATTATTTTGTAATGGTTGAACAGTTAGTAAATAATTTCAGACTTACCTCAAATTTTAAATTAATGTTTTTGGAGTGACACTAACAATGTAAATGGTATTAGGTTTTTGATGTCCTATGGAGTGTGTTTTATACATATATATGCTGAAATGTTTGGGAACAATGTAAAAATTGCAGTTATAAGACAAAAGTATTTTGTTTGTTGAAAATAGTGGTTGTGTGAGTTATTACTAGAAAATGTTTGTGAATTGAACGATGATAAAATTAACACAGCCTGACTAATTATTTTATTAGTTTTATGTTTGTATTTTGTAAGGTAGTTTATTTTGTTTAAAAAATTGTTTTGTGAATGTAGGATAGTTTTATTGTTTTTTGTTATTTACAAAAATATGTATTTGATTAGTTAGTTGAGTACATTTTTTGTTTCATTGCATTTTTCCAATTTTTAAATCTTTTCAAGGAAGTCCAAAGTGAAATTTCTCTTTAATTCAACTAAAGTTTACTTTGTTTTTGTTAATTGTTCCATTTTAATTTTGTGTTGGAATTAAATATATTAGTATTATTTTTTAAACAAGATAAATGTTTTCCGACATATCTACGTGAGTTTACGTGACAACTCTACACAAATTTGAGTGATATTCCAACTCCTCCTTCACTTAAACTAGAACATCTGGAGTTATTGATGTCACCCCTTGTTAATCTGCTGTATCAAATGCGTGATGCTGACTTTTGTTTCAAAACACTAATAAATAGAAGTTTCCATGTGTAAAGTCAGGTGAGTGAGGTGGCCAAGCCTTTCATCAACATATTCCAATCCAAATGAGGAAATTCTTTTTAAGTAAATCATGATCAACATTTACAAAGTTAGATAGTGCACCAACTTGATGAAAAATCTAGCTTTCAGTCGTGATTTAGCTCCAAAACATAAAGGTAAACAATTCCTTTGGGCTTTTAACAAAGAAGAAATGAACCTGTGCAAGAATGAACATTTATTTTTGACTTAAATGCTCAATTTCAACAAAGGCTTACTCAAACATTGTTACAAAGTACTTGGCCCAAAGCCTGAAAAGTAAAATGGTCTTATCTCTAAATATAATTAATTCAGAAAATTCCCTTCAGCTTCCAAATTTGATCAAGAAAGTCAGCCTATAAATAATACTTTAAAGGTTTCCTCAACACCACAAAGGATGTTACAACCTAAGTTTATAGAACGAAAACATGAGCTGTTTTTTCAAACCTTGCAATCTGTTGTTTTTGTAAAAACTAGTTCTCAATCAGAGTTTCCGTGCTCTAAAGGTTTTCAAAAGTTTCAAGTTTTCTACTTATCTTTGCTTTGCACAATTGATATGTTAATTTTTTTAGATGCAATTTACTGTGAAATACCATAACAAATATTGCCCACTTTGAAATAAAGCTAACAGTTTTTTCATATTTTTAGGAAGCCTTGTCAATTTGAAACCCCATCATTATTTTAAAGGCATATATATACGCAGGAAAATCCCGAAGTGAACAGAGCTGCTGTTGCAAAATATACACAGGAGAATCCCGAAGTACACAGAGTTGCTGTAGAGAAATAGACGCAGGATGATCCCGAAGTGAACAGAGCTGCTGTTGCAAAATATATACAGGAAAATCCCGAAGTACACATAGTTGCTGTAGCGAAATACACGCAGGAAAATCTCAAAGTACACAGAGTTGCTGTTGCAAAACACACACAGGAAAATCCCGAAGTGCACAGAACTTCTGTGTCAAAGAATGATAAAACCCACCAAAAATGCCTTCAGCGTAAAAAGAAAGTGTTGGCGTCAAAAGAAAATTCTGGATACCAATATGATCTGACTATATGCTATGAAATCAGATGAGAGTACTAAAATTGGACAAATGGATGTAGTCTGTAACTACTGTAAGGCACTGAAATGGAAAGGAGAATCCAAAGGAATGTGTTGCAGCAGTGGAAAGGTTGATCTAAATTGCTTAGAAATACGACCTGAACCTTTCCATAGCCTTATGGTTGGCGATCACCCTGACAGCGAACATTTCTTGAACAATTCCAGAAAATATAATAGCGCCTTTCATTCAGATGACTTCGTTTGGAGGAAAACAAATTGTTGAAGGAGGCTTTATGCCAACTTTTAAGGTGCAAGGTCAGGTGTACCATTTGATTGGTAGTTTACTTCCTCCATCTGGCGATGATTTACAGTTTTTGCAGCTTTATTTCATTGGTGATGACTGTAAAGAAACTGATTACCGTTCCAATAAAGTTGTAGGCATAAAACCAGAACTGGTCAATTTGTTACAAAATATGCTTCACAAGTGTAACATTTATGTTATGGATTTCAGGTGTGTAGTAGAAAATTTGTCTGGAGAAAATAAGCAATTTCAGGTTGTTATCCATGCCGAAAAGAAACCTGGTAACGCACACAGGGGCAGGTATAATGAACCAATCGCAGGAGAAGTTGGTGCAGTGATTGTTGGCCAAGAATTTAAAAAGGGCCTACGATGCTTTGAATTATCCTCTGTTATTCTGTTATGGCGAGGATGGCTTATCAATCACTATTCCCCAAACTGACCCCAACACCAAGTGTTCATTACAGAAGACCATGTCCGCAGCAAGCTTTTACTCTTTCAGGGTAATGATTCGTTGTAATGAGATCAAATATTTGCTTTACTTCCGTAGATTACTGAACCAGTTTTTGTACTGAACCAGGTAGACATGTACGCCAAGATTGAAACAGAGAGACTTAACTTCATTATAAACAATAAAAAAAAACTTAGAGCTGAAACCACCTGAAAGATGCAGTCTCCAAAGCTGATACAAATCCAGAAGACCTCGGACAAGTAGTGGTCTTGCCTTCCACATTCACTGGAAGAGCACAGGCGAACACAAGACGCCATGACTTACGTGCGACACTACGGAAGGCCAGATCTCTTCATAACATTCACGTGCAATCGAAAGTGGGATGAAATAAATGAAGCTCTGTTCATGAAGCAAAAGCCTCAGGACCGCCATGATCTGATTAGCCGTTTTTTTCACCTTAAAGTAAAAACCATGATAGATTTACTCACCAAAGCTAACATTTTTGGGCCTAACTTATGTTTTATGTACACCATCGAGTGACAAAAAAGAGGACTACCACATGCCCATATCCTTTTTTGGGTGAAGAATAAAATAAAGCCAGACAAAATCGATGATGTCATATGTGCTGAAATCCCAGACCCCCAAACAGACCCAAAACTTCATGACATTGTGAAATCCACGATGATTTATGGTCCCTGTGGTACCTTTAACAATAAGTCACCATGTATGAATAAGGGGTCGTGCAGGAAACAATACCCGCGGCCACTTCTTAAGGAGACTCAGACTGGGGATGACAGTTATCCAAAATACCGCAGACGTGCCTCGAGTGATGGCGGAAATACTGTCAAAATTAACAACGTGACTGTTGACAATAGCTGGGTGGTACCATACAACCCCGCATATTCAATGCCCACATAAATGTTGAATTTTGCAATTCAGTGAAATCTATAAAATGTGTGTAAATATAAAACAAAGGCAGTGACCAGGCGGTTTTCTCTCTAAATGACCAACATGACGAAGTAACTCAATATGAAACAGGTCGCTAAATTAGCAGCTCTGAAGCTGCTTGGAGAATATTTTGTTTTCCTATACATGAATGGTCCCCCTCCTGTATTTCATCTTGAAAATATTCAAAGAGTGTATTTCACGTCAGAAAATGTAAATGACAGAATAAACAACCTATCTAACACAACTCTTTTGGGATTTTTTGAGTTGTATCAATATGATGATTTTGCCAGAGGTCTTCTTTACAGTGAGGTCTCAGCATACTATGTCTGGAGGAAATCAAACAAGTCGAAAGCAACGAGTTCCTGTCCAGGGCCAAATTGGGTTAAAAAAAGACCATGTTTTTGGCAGAGTATACACAGTTCACCCAAACAATGTTGAGTGCTACTACCTAAGGACTTAAGACATAAACTTACAGCACCTTACTTGACTTATAAGTAAACATTGTTTGGCATTTATTGAGGACTTGGTCTTTTCAATGGGTAGGCCAACGTCTTAATAACTACGGTCTGCCTGAGGTGTATGGTAATGTATTAGACTACATCAACAGAGACTACGCCCGTGAAACAGCCCACTCTACCTTTAAACTTCCATTGAACCTCAACCACAATGAGTCTCCATTATGTAATATTTCGAAGCAATGTGACATGGCTGCAGTTCTACGAGATTGTAGATTAATAGTGTGGGACGAGAGTACCATGTCCCACAAGGGTCCCGTTGAATCTCTGGATAGAACGTTAAAAGATGTACAAAACAACAACAGTCTCATGGGGGGGGGGGGGGGTGCAACTGTTCTGCTCGCCGGAGACTTCAGGCAAAGCCTTCCTGTTGTGCCCCGTGGAATCCGAGCTGACGAGGTGAAGGCCTGCATCAAATCCTCATACCTCTGGAAAAAAACTGAGGTAATATTACTAACAGTTAACATGAGGATCCACTTGAAAGGAGATAAGAATGCAGGAGAGTTTGCAGATCTTCTGCGGACAATAGGAGATGGCGATTTTGAAGAAAACAATGAAGGAAAAATAGTAATACCAAAACAACTCTGTATAGTAGTCTCTGATTTAAAATGCCTAATTGAGACGGTTTACCCTAACATCAAAAATATCTTAAACAAAGACTTGACTTGGTTAAGTGAGCAAGCCATTTTAACTCCCAAAAATGAAATATCAGTCGAAGTCAACAACCTGCTTTTGCAACAGTTTTCGAGTGAGACAAGAAATTATAAATCCCTTGATTCCGTTGTTGAAATGGAAGATGCAGTCCACTATCCTATAGAATTTCTTAACACATTAAATCCACCAGGAATGCCTGACCACAACCTTATACTTAAAGTTGGAGCACCGATTATGCTATTGAGGAACCTCCGTCCACCAAAACTGTGCAATGGAACAAGATTGATCGTTAAATCCCTAAAAAATACTATAATTGAGGCGGTTATTCTGACTGTATGTGGAAAAGGCAAATCTGTTTTTATCCCTCGAATACCATTAATTCCAACTGACATGCCCTTTCAGTTCAAAAGGATCCAATTTCCGGTAAGAGTTTGTTTTGCCATGACAGTTAACAAGGCTCAAGGACAGTCTCTGAAGCAAGTCGGAGTAAACCTAAAAGAAGACTGCTTCTCCCATGCCATTCTTCAGTCACAGGGTCGCACAGTGAATGTTGTTTGTAAAGAAGTGTTTCAAAAGTAAAGCATTTAAAATTATTGTCAAATCCAAAGGGGCTTTACAAGTTTAACCTAGGTTTAATTCTAATATTTCAAAATAAATTGTTCATTAGTATTATTTCTTCTTCTCTGTAGTATTATTTGTTTGTATTTATGAAAACCTTAGTTCAACCCGTGCGAAGGACGGGCACAACAGCTAGTTACTACATATATGTTTTTGTTTTTAATAAAACACTAACTTAATGAAAAAAATAGTTTAGAAGAAAACACAATAACTTGAACATAAATTAATATTTCAGTAGTAAAGTAAAATTCTTTTGTAGTTTATAAAATAGATAACATTTCTACAAAATAACTGCTTACATACTGAATATTTTTTAAATATTTTAAATTTGTTAGCATGATTGTAAATAAAGAATCTGTTTTCTTCAAATTTGGTTGCATTATCCTGAAAGCCCATTAAGTTTGTGCAATAGTTTATATTAAAATACTTATGTACATAGAATTTGATTGTTAGATATACAGAGCATTTAAGTGTGTGTTGATTACCTGGTGTGGTTGTTGTGTGAACAGGTAAAATAGACTTGGAAGAACTAATAAGAGCATTCAAAGAGCTTGGCATTGAGGTAGAGAGACATGAAGCTAAGAACCTCTTACAAAGGCAAGTATCACACTTTTATTTTATATTGTTGAAGTATTATTCCAAAATTATTATTATGTTTTGAAGAGATTGTAGTATGTAATCTGAATAATATTTAGGTATATAGATTAATTTGGTATTTTACATTCTAGAAATCATAATATAGGATCAATTAGGATTAGACCATAATTATTATAAACTAGCTGACCCGTGCGAATATTTCGCAAGTTAGGAGTAGGCCTACTTACCTGATTTGATACGTTGATTTAATTAAGTAAATTACGTTTATTTATTTAAGTTGGTTTAATTTGATTGGTTTGTGTGATAGATTACACTTGCATATCCTATTACTTTAAAAGAGCATTTCTTGTATCTATCTTTATATCTTTGTATCTGTTGCAAATCTCGAAAACGGCTCTAACGAATTCAAAGAAATTTTGTATTAGGTGTAGTTTTGATTTTTAAGTACACCCATTTAGTTTTATTTCGTGTAAAAACATAATTTTTTGAGAAAATCTAATTTAAAAGTTGAAAAATTTTAACAAGTTGGTTACAAAATAACAAGGAAATAGTAAATAAAGAGATCAAAACAGCTGTTAATAAACAAGCCAATTTATACTGTTTTATCAGCTGTTCATTGAATAGCTTTTAATTACTGTTAAAAAACAAGCTAATTTATACTGTTTTAGCACTTTGGAATTAGAATAAATTGAGCCTGATTTGACAATTTATTTTGTAAAAAAAAGGTAAACTTGGCAAAGATGGATAAATTCTAATAGTCAATTTTGTAATATAGGCCTGGCTCATTTCTGAAATATAGTATTGAGGTTATGCTAATCCTGCAATAATTTTTACTATATTTAGGCCTGGTTTCAAAACTTTAGTTGACAGAATATAGTAGAACTAGGACTAAAATCATAACGGAAGCCTCATATGTTTCTAAATCATGTATTTGAGGTTATAATTAATCTTGTAATTATTGTTAATATATTTAAGCCTGGTTTCATAATTTTACAAACCTATGTACAAACGAGTCAAAGGTTAACCAGATTCTTTAGTGAATTTTCCAACTGCGAGCGAAGCGAAGCAACCATCTGAGGGCGAAGGCCGAGGCGGGGTTGGGGCGCGAAATGTCCAGGGGCAGAGTCCCTAGTAGAATGTAAACAATTAAGCTGTCATGTTAGTTAAACAGATTGTCAATAGATGGCGCCTTTCATTGGGAACATATGAACTTTCATATGAAAGGTTTTTAATATTGTTTTAACAAAAACATCAATTTTAAGCTATTTGTCTATTTTTTATCAATAGCGGGGAACATAAGCTTTAAAATGGTGTTTGAATCATTAGTTTTGATGAAGAATTAAGGGAATTACAGCATTGTCACAAAAACACCTTTGAGAAATAAAATATATAAGGATAACTGTATAAAATGAAAACGGTTGATTAAAAAATAATCACTTAAAGGTGGCCCACTTTATGGAGCTTGACAGTCTGGATCAAGTAATTATAATTCTAAAAGAAAACATTTTTTTAACCAATAGAAGTTTAACATGCATTTCTTAAAATGAAAATTCTATATAATAACCACATTTTTATTGAATTTTGACTTTATATCAAAGCTTTGCTACTATTTTATCACTTAGATTGAAGAGATTAGATAATGATTTTGATCAATAGAACATCAGGTTAGTAATTAACTACTTAATTTTGCATGCTATTTTTGGAATAGTTGAACTTTTTATACTATTTGTTTCACACAAACCATTCCTAAACCAATTGTTTTTCATTTTACTTATAAGTTATGTTTCATGGTGCGAGGAATTTAATAAAGAGATTGGCATTTTGTGTACCTTACTTTGTTGTTAGTTGTACATAGCTAAGGTATTTAAGTTGATATAAGGAATTCAATATTATTTTAATGTAATATTAATAGTGGTTATTTCAAATAGTTTTTCAACCAAATATTTGTAGTATTCAATTTGTGATTTATTTAATTTTGAGGTGAATTTTACTAAAAGGTATTTGACATGAGTTCATTCAAGATATAGGTAAGCAAACTGCAAAAACACACTAACTGTTATAAAACTAAATCTTTTTTTTATAGCTTTTTTAAATTATCTATTTGATCAACTTTGAATTGTGAGGCACTTGGTAGAAAATAATTAATCTTAGCTTAGGATTTCTAGTTATGTTCCACAATACAAATAAAAAAACATCAGTATTAAACATTAAACATTTTGTTAAGTTTATGTTTTAAAGTTGTATAATCAATTTGTTTCTTAATTGTATAATGTTTAATTAAACATTTTCTGCAATAATTTTTTTGCAATACATTTTTTAATTATTATTTACATTAGTCTATAATTACACTGCAGCATAAATTCGCCTGTTACCATTTTTTACAAAATGCTCGATATTGCCATTGTCGATATAAGTGTATTTGTGCACATTTATTTAGCAATTTTCACTGCTATTAATCCTCTGCCATACTTGACGAGTGAAAGATAGAACTACTTGATAGTGCATATAAATTGTTTTAAAAGAAAAACAACACAATACGATTAGTAACTTTCAAATCATCCATTTGACAGCAGAGAGGCTTCTTTTTTCACATCTTCTATTGCTTACAGAAATAATTGAATAAATGTTTTCAATTTATTCGGTTCTGAACTTGTCTGTGACAACTGGTTTACAGTGTCAGTGAAATTTATGAGCATGGAAGGTATACCGGTATGCTCAAGTCTGTGTCCTGAATATTTACATTTAAAACAAACAACTATGCTAGAAGTTATTATACAAATTATATCTGCTAGGATCCATGAAATAAGTTTTAGTACAATTTTCTGCCAATTCTAACGTAACACTTTCACTTAAGTTTGTCGACGCGTTTCGGAGTTCCTCCATTATCGAGACCTATTTCAGTACTCCTAGCAGCAATTTGTTCATTATTGTCTAATTTGCGGAGTACTTAAATGTTTCTTCAATAATATCAAATTTTAATTATAAATTATAATTAGTTTATGTTAAAATAAAATGCTTACTTTTTTCTAGGTGGCATAATTACCTGAAGATAAGTGATTTACTATATTACCTTAAAATAACAATATGTACATAAACGTTATTCCCGTATCAAACAACTGTACTTCGGGAGTCGCGGTGCGGCACCTCCTCGCGCTAATTTAAAAACGATTTCATTATGATGCAATCATTTTATCACAAATCGGTGAATTGGATAGTTTAGATCAATTCATTGGCTACAACTTTCCCGCTGAAAGTTTGTTTATAACCCAAAAATAAAAAATTTTCTCGCTTAGTAACTTTTCCATGTCAGTATGTGATAATTCTCAAATATTTTCAATTATTAAAATTTGAAATACCTGTTAAAATAAAAGTTTTTTATACTGTTAGAATCCGTACTTTATGCAGATTAAGAATATCTAAATTTTATTTTACTGAAGCTTTTCCATCAAGTTACAACAGTGAGTTAACGAAAGCGTGCACATTACTGAAATATTACCAGCTGGTTTGTGTCAGCATAGTGACGTCAGAGTGAAACTGGCGGCACAGTGCCGAGATCAAAGAAACGGTTTAGCCCTTGTTATAGAGCCCTGGTATCTCCAGGCAATTTATATAAGATACATTTTGAATATTTATGATTGCTTTCTTTTTTAAGTCTCATCAAATAAAGGAAACAATATTGAATACAGTTACAGTATTAGTGATTTTGGCTAATAGTTTCAAAATAACTTAATTCCTTATTTGTTATTTTCATGCAGTACTCGTATTAAGTAGTAAGCACTTCTGAGCATTCAATTACCACGGCCGTGCCCCACTTACTTCCTCATGTAACATTAACATTTTTAGCGTAAACACAATGGAATAATGTGGGAATTCACTTAATAATAGTAATGCTAGTTTATAATGTATGAAGCTATTGTATTGCACATTCGACTTTGACTACATTTCTACTGAAGTCATTGATAAATCAGTACTATTAATTAACCTTACTCTATTTAGTGGTTATTGTAATGGAAGGTAAACAATAAAAGTGTTAAATTGACAAAATAACACATTTATTATTAGATTTATATGTATAGGTAATTCATAAGTATTTTATTATTGTATTAAAAAGGATAAATATTAAAACATTATCATATGAAGATAATATGCTAATAAAGTAGAAGAATTTAAAAATGATATAATCTTCAAGAAAATGAAAAATAATATAATATTAAGAGAGACCACAAACAATAGAAACTTGTTGTTGTCTTACTTTGCAGCATATTTTGCTTTATAGTGATGTTTAACATTGTATTCCTTAAACTGATTCATTCCATACCAAACACTTGAGTTTGTAACAAACTTCTAGAAAAAAATATTTTACTTAACTGTCTTGAAATGATCTAAACTCCAGACTAATTATTCTTCAACTAACCATCATAAACAATTAAATTAAATATGTGTTAGGTTACATTTTCCAGTTCTGAATATAGAAGGCAGTTTGGTGCTATATGAAGTTCAGTTGTGAACAAAGCCATTGATTTCTGGTTGTACATAAACAAACTTAAAGTATCCAAATGCCAGCGAATGGCCAAGCATGACACATATACTTTTCCTTCGCCAATTACACAAAAGACTATGATAGTTTTTGAAAACTCCTAGCAGCATTTTCGTTCTTTAATATTTATGATCAAGAATAATATTAGCAAATGACGATTTGGTGATCATTTATTTTGCTGTTTAACCAAAGATATTAATCTTATATAAACTTCACAAATAAGATTAAACATTATTCCTGACACGATTTTAAAGATATTTTTGTAGTTTAAAAACTGGTGAGAGTTATTAGAAATGAAGTGGCAGGACATGTGTGACAACATCTGGTTTAGCCATACAAACGGACATTTTTTGGAGTTTTTATACTTGGTTAGTGTTATAGAATCGATTTTTGTTGTAACCTGAGTTAAAAATTTAGGGCCGTAAATACTTTGCCATAGTCATGCTCAGAGCCACCGAGAGCCACGCCAGGCTTCGGGGCAAATATTGGCCTCCCAATATTACAGTATAATGTAATGCATTTTTAAACCAACAAACTCTTAATTTTATACTAGATAATGGTGTACTTACTAACTAGGTACGAAACACAACTAGTACCCTAAATTGCAGCAATTATGATCTTAACCAATGATTGCTACAGCTATTGAGAAATTCTCATTATCTCATTATCTTTATCCTGTGTGTGAGTGTTTTCCTACTTACATTAAAACTAGATGACATTAAATGTGCATTTTTACAAAAAAATAAGCAATTTTTTTAAAGTCATAAAAAAACTTGAAAAATTAAAAAATATACTCCTCTACTTAAAATACTAGGAAATAAATAACCTTCAATTAAACAGATATAAGTTTATTTCTTACATAGTTTTGGAGAAAAGTGTGTCTAAAAAATTTTTTAAAACATTATGTTAAATTTAACATTCCAGTCCACTTAAATTATATTATAACGTTAAATGAATATATGGTAATTTTACTGAACAGAGCAAGAAAAGTTACAGAAAATTAGAAAATATAGTAAGTCAATATGGGTCCAAATTTATTGTGAATTTTAAATAGTATTTTTAAATAAGGTAAGTAGATTATCATTCCGATTGGTGTAAAATAACAAAGTGCACGAAGCACGGAAACATTTTTGGTTCTTATATTTTGTTTGAGTGGGCGCAGGCCCGCAAGCTGTGTCCGACTTCGGCTGTCTATCTCTTCCGGTTTCACGTTGACTTTGACTTGTGACTCATCCATCCATCAAAATAACTTACTCTATTTCATATTATAATCTTCATATTTATCACATCCATTAACTCAAAACTAATAAAATTGCTTAATGTACATATAAAGAATTTTCAGTTTTGAATTCCTTCATTGCCTTTAATATATGACTAAAGGTAACATTTTGTCCCCCCTACCCCTCTCTCTCTTCGGGCCTGGTCGCACTCCATAGTAGAGCAGAAATAATGTCCATCAAAACTTGGATTCAATGTTCAGCTACTTTGTGTTTGAAATATTGTCTCATGTTAAACAATTGAAGAGCTAGACAATTTTGTAATATTATAAAAATTGGAGATGTAATTGAAGGTTCTAATTGCATCACTTTTGTAATTTCAAGGATTTTTCTTTTATTCAATCATGGTTAGGTAACACAGTATCATTATTGTGCTTTTGTAGCATAATAGCCTTTTATTGTTATGTAATTTACTGAATAAGGCAGTTTGACAAAAATTCTATATTTAATAATGCTAAAAACATCTATTTAATTTAAAAAAATAAAGCCTTTAGTAATTTAGATTTTTTTTTAATTTAGTTATATTTTTTCTATATTAATAACACAAGATGTGTCAGGATTGAATCTTGTCTTTAGAAAATTGTGGTGAAAATATTTCAATTGAATTGGGTATAGCTTTAAAACCATCTCAAAACACATACATAGTGAAAGTTTTACCATATTTATTGTATTTTGACTTCTGTTCACTGTTGTATTGCTGTTAAAGTGATTCTGAACTACTTGTCTTGGAATTGAATTTAAATAATAACAACAATATTTAAAAAAAGGGGTGTTCAAAAAGTTGTATGTGAATAACTGATTTGATTTTTTGTAAAACAATTATAATAAAGATTTGTATATTCTCACATATAATTCCACATATTATTTTCACATATAATTCCGCTAATAGTTTGTGAGAATATATTATATGTCTATTTATTACACACATCTTACACTAAGCATTTTTACAGTCTACAGCAAAAAATTACCTTTAGTTCACAAAAAATGTTCTTAATTGTAACCTCTTTAAAATAAATTCTTTAATTGACTTCGAACATCCACTGTGGAAAAAAATAATATTTATTTGCTTGTATTATAGGTGTTATTATAATATTACAAAAACACATGCATTATAGATACTGTTGTTGTTTGATCGGTTGTCCCTTATAATCTTTACTTTATAATAATATATACATAATTCGTTGTTGTTCTCAGTTCAACAGTTAGTTTTTATTGTCAAGTCAGGTAGTAAATGGGAAAAAATTAGAAATAAATAATATTGAAGGAAATCATTTCAGATGTTAAAAAATTGTTGGTTTTGATATACAGTTGAACTTGGTTTTAATGGCCTCGACTAATGGGTCAACTCTCGTCCACTACAAACAAGACTGCCAACTCTCCCACCCCTTCTAAGGAACAATTCACACGGTATGCGGTGTGCTGTGTATAACTAAACCCATGACCTTGCTGGGAAAGTGTTCGGACAATATAAAAGCGCAGCAAGACTCAATCGTATAGCCTGGCAAGACATTTACATAATGATTGCTCCCCTCCCTCAACAGTAATGTTGACACTTTGAAATTGTTGCGTGTTTTTTAATACAGTAAGTTAATGTTTTAACATGTACTGTAATTTTAGTGTTTTTACTACAGTTTTTTAATACACATTACCTGTATTTACTCATTAAAACTTTGTACATTAACCATTGTTAACTAATTTATAATAATTGTACGTGACCTCAGATCGAATTATCAGGACCCTACTGCACATTAAAAGAAAAGTATAGTATTTTTTATTTTTAATAAACATGAATAATGTTTTCAATAATAGTAATACTGTATAGTTTGTCCTTTATTTCAAGGTAACAAAAATACGATTTCCTGTTGTTACATCTTTATAACGTCACTTAGACATAGCGTCAACATTTATTCGGTCCCTTCGTTGACGCTCTAACCAAGTTTAACTGCAACTAGTTGACCCGTGCGAATATTTCACAAGTTAGGAGTAGGCCTAGTTACCTGATTTAATAGATTGATTTAATTAAGTAAATTTCGTTTAATTTGAACGATTGAGTCCCATATGAAAAGTAAGAAACACATCTAAAACTCTGTTGGAAGTTATTGTTTGTTAATGATGGATGTTGAATTTTATTATAATTACTTGTTCGGACAATGGCCATCATTTGTGTGTTAAATAATCAAACACGACGTTTCGGGAATACAAATCAATTCCCGTTCTCAAGTGACTAAAACTAACGGTACATAAACCTAGGCAACTAGGCCTATGTAAGGGTGAACAAAGTAAAACTACAAATTATTACTAACCTTAAATATCTACATGATGGATCTCAGAGCTAAGACTGAGAAGTCAAACACACCAACCACAGACAAAATACAATTCATGCATTAAGCACACGCAATTGATGGCAAGCGTCTAGTTTACAAGCTAGAGAGAGACTGACAACTGGCCAGAGTATTCAGGCGTGGCAACAGGGTGTTTGATTATTTAACACACAAATGATGGCAAATGTCCGAAAAAGTAATTATAATAAAACATCTAAAACGTTAATTTCCATCACTAATTATACGTTTCACCTCCATAACTATTGAACTATAAACAGAAAAACATAATTAAGCAACAGCAAAATTAAACATAACCTACTTCAATAAATTACATTAAGCAACAGCAAAATTAAGCATAGCCTACTTCAATAAAGTAAATTACAACAAAAACAAACCATGTTATGATAATAAAACATGTGCTGTTATAATCAGCTGATCTGTGCTTTTATATTCAATAAAATTGATCAGTAAAAACAATGTTAATGAATAGAAAATATTTTAAATTCCATTTTTAAAATATTAAATGAATGAATAGTAAAATTTTAAGGCAAATGGGCAAATATAGAGTTAACAACCTTTCATTTAACACAAACCTCATGTCAATCGGTCCAATAGAACTCCAGATATCACTCGGAATAGGCTTAAAATTTTACTCCATGTTAAATTGCCATAAGAGATTTTAATTTCTGTTTTTAGAAAATTTAGTGGGGTAATAGTTGAAATTCAAGCAAAATGGGCAAATACACAGACAATTACCTTTAATTTGATACCAATTGCGTGTATATCGGTCCAGAAAAACTCGAGATCTCATTCGGATTACAAAAAATCTTTTCAAATTAATATATAGAAGATAATTAAGCTTCTATTTTCAGGGAATATTATTCGTGCATGTTAAAATAAACAGATAGGAAGTTCATGGCCAACAAAGAAAAAATCATATATGACATCGAGGCTTTTAAGTTTAATGAACTAAATATATTTAACCCAATTCAAACATATATTCTATTGATAATATCTTGTTTTGTTTATAAAAAAAATTTTATTGTTTTAAAACTTTTCTAAAATATTTATATCGAAGTACATAGTCATCTTGCCAGAGGAGTCGTGCCCCCATTATATATGTTAAACAAAATAATTCTTTAAATTATTGTTTTAAAGATATTTTGTTTTTAAAATTGTATTCCAAGATGCAATAAAACTATAGCTATATAATTAAATTTTAAATATTTTACAAAAATGTAATTTTGTAAAGCAATGGAAATATTTAGCAAAGTACTACACAATTTACAAAAAAACCAAAAACCCACTTTATTTACAATAACGAATCATGGCAATAGAATAAAAATATACAGAAGTAAAACATTATTCTTTGATGTCACATTTGTTTGACTGTCTTTGTTTATTTGCAATCCGGACACACTTTTGTTTGATGTTTTCCACAAATTGCAGCGCGCAATGGCAATATGTCGTGGTCATCCTCTTCTTTTGATAGTTACAAAAGGAGCAGTACTTCCTTGCCCTTTTCTGGTCTTCAGCTTCTTGGCATTGAGGCTGTCCTAATACTTTGGAGATAGTTTGAAGCTCTAACATAAATTGTTGTCTAGTTAAAGGTTTTGAGTTGCAGCCCTTACTTCTGAGGAAATTGTGAACGTATACAACATATGCGTTGACAAGTGAGATATTCATCTTGTTATAGAATAAACACAAAGGCCAACATTGTGTTTTTCTATTACAGTTCATATTTTGCACATTTGATCAATTGTGTCTACTGCACCTTTAGTGGCATTGTACACCATTACAACTTCTGGTTTTCCACTTGTATTTATTGCAGCATCGTCATACATTGATGACAGCAGATGTACCATATTTTTACAACTTGCTTTGAAAGATACAACTGTCATCTCACTTCCAAATAAAAACATAGAGGATCCAACTTATAACGAAAGGCGTTATAAAAATAAAAATAAACGTAATTATACTTGTTAAAAAAAACGAGGTCGTCGAAAAATTTGAAATAAAAATACAAAAAATGTTCAATCTGATAAAAAAACGATACATGTGGATTATTCTTCACCAACACTTCATTATTCTTAATTACGCTTAATACTCCTCTCACTTTTCAACTTCAGTTATAAAAATACTTATATCATTACTCAACCTCCACTACAAAAATACTCATTGTTCAAACGACCTTAGCTTCAACTTATAAATCAACACTTTACCTCAAAAACTTCCTTTACTTCAACTCTTAAAAAACTCAATATTCCACATGTAAGGTATATCTACGCTTTTCTACTTTTAATTGTGCATATCATAATTTATATAAAACCTTTATTACCAATTTAATTTCTCGGGTTATGAATCCTTGACTGCGAAAGTACACGCTAGATGGACATCATGGTTAATAATGAAATCTAAGACATTGTGACGAAACAACTAAGCTTTTACTCACTCATTCTAGATAGGTAATTGTACACAAATTTATCAATATCATGTGAACTAAAAAAATACAAATTTTAAAGACATAACATAGGGTATAACTTATAACAATATGAAATAGGCTAAGACGCAGTTTGAAGTTAAAATGAAATCATACATGAAAGGAATTAAATTTTGAATGCAGACTAAAAATTATGTGATTCTATTGCCAACAAAATTTATAAAAAAGTTAAAATAGTTCGATGTACACCTAGGATTTATTTGATATTGATAGATACTTGCGTCGCACTTGAAGTTCTGCGTAGTACCGTAGGCCTAGTAATACAGTCACATGGTCGACAACAGACAAGTCTTATTAACTCGACAATTATTCAACAAATTCTGACGCCGAAGCGTACGCCACAATTACATCACTCAAAGTTTACTTTGATTTACCATTTAACACTCTCTTGCATGAAAAAACCATATTTAGGTAAACGTTACTGTTACACCACACACCAGCTAGACTAGTCCAAACGCCATCTTGTCTCCTTCCTTCCTAGCTCACAGTACAAGGCCTCCAAGATCACCGTAACGTTCCACTATGTTCTAGATCTAATTTAGATCTATATTCTGTGTTAATGGACGTTTATATGTTATAAGTTTTTTATGTAACATGGTCCTCCTCAACTGTATACCTTTAAGGTTGAGCGAGGGTCTTGCCAGTTTCGCGACAGCCTTGAGAGAGCTTCAATCTTTTGGCGCTGGATCGCTAGTAGTAGCGAACGAAACTGTGTTCTCCCACCACCTTGCCTTTCTCCTCTCTCTCTCTCTGCGAACATCTCTTTCAATTTCTCAATCTAACAGATCAAACTATACTCGCGTCCAAGAAATTAGGCGGGTGATAGAAATGGCGGTGATGCCACTTCGTGCTGTAGTTATTTATACAAATACACCCGTCAAGTAAAGATTTTTGAGTGTGCTTTCTCTCGAGCTTTTGAATCTGTCTACAGGGCATAGTGAAATAAAATTATACCACTGCCTTCAGAAAATGCTACTGATTCCAATGGTATGACTTTTTATTTTTATAACGGCAGCAAATAATTAACAAAAATAAAAAACCTAAATTGTAATTTAATTCAAAACCGCCATGTATTGAATTTTTCACCAAGCGAGGATTTTTTTGTCTTTTTGGTCAGGAAGATTTCGTCTGCGGTAAAGTTGTAGAAAATCGTATGAATAAAATTTTTTGTTCGAAACTTTTTTTTATGAGATTCTTAGTTTAGTTGTAAAATGCATAACTGTATGAAACAAAAACAAAGACAGGCGGGCGCTCGGCGAGAACCGTAGCTCGTAACCCTTGTTTAATGTTGTAAGTTGCTATTTTATATTCAAGAGTAAAAAAGGAAATAATTTAAATGTTTATAGACAACATTTCCTTTACATAGTATATGATGATGATACCATTATTTTTTTCGTTAAGCCATAATTCCAGTTATTTTTTTCTTATCTTAATAAAATTCCAACAACGTTTTTTAGACTTTTTAGTTAATTCCTGAAGCGAACTAACTCGTACTGTGTGTGAATAAGAAATGTAGGCTACATTTTAATAATAAAAAAATAATTAAAAATTGTATTTCCGTAAGAAAGTATTTTTAAGCCTTTATTCATTTTGTTGTTCATTTAACACCCCACAGGAAACATGTGCGAGATTGAAGACACCACGGTCGTGAACAACTTTACTTCCCATAATTTTCCTATATCTCGTTTTTACAATGTATTTACAGTATTCTATATTTACATATAATTTACAAAATTTATAAGTGATTCTGTTTGTATACAAAGTACAGTAGCCTAATTAAAATTTATAGGAAAACCAATTTAAAGAAAAATCATTAATTAAATATAATTTTAAACTAATATAATTACCTTTTATAATATATCCGTCTTGTGACTTCGTTTATTTTGTAAGTTAATACGCGTTTCGGGTCCGTGGTCCCATCATCAGTTTAACTCAAATCTGCTCCGTTGGAGGTCGTTAAATATTTATATTAAAAACACATAAAACACAACAAGTAACCTGCACATACATAAACTTAAGTTTCGAGGGCAACATCACGATGCACACTCTAAATGGTAATTATATTAATTTATAATTATATTTAATTTATAAAAGTCACTCTATTTAGAGTACATTTTAAACTTTTTCTTTTGTAGGAATGCCCAATATAGGTTTTGCCTAATGGATTCCTATTTATCGCTAAAATATTAAATATCTAACATAAATTTAAATTTATTTGGTACTAATTTTTTGAACATATTGTAAATTATTATTCTCATACAGTCAAAAAATGTTGTTTTCTTTTTAAACATACAAATCATTTTGTCAAAAATATACATAAATTTGAAACGTTACCGGTAATTAAGACGTTACAATAACTGTAAAGTTATAAGTAACTTGATAGTTAAAAAACGAAGTCAGTTTATAGCATTTACAATAACTAATAACAGTCTGTGCCAGTCGATAACACTTTTATAGGAAAACAATTTCATTGCTTATCCCTACCGAGTAGCCAGGCAGAAAGGCAACACTGCACGGTTAGGCATTGTCCTGCGTGAGCGACGGGGTGCGAGCGACGCGAACGACGAGCGATTCGGGCGCGCGACCGTTGTGTCCTGTGTGAGCGATCTGGCGATGAAAGCGTAAATAAGGCCAGTCAGCAACATTACTTAAAATATGTGCTTGCTCAAGAATTGTGTAGGAAACCGACTAACGATATTTATTTAGAGAGGACTTGTTACGGAGAATATCACCACCTGTTCCATAAACTGAAAACCTGTCAAAATGGACCTGAGTTGTTTCATTCATATACTGGAACGCTACCAAGCACATTTTTTTATATCGCTGATGCTATACGAGGTGAAATAAAATATAAAGAAAGGAATTTCCAAAAACCAATCTCCGTGGAAGAACGACTGTTTAGAGAATTAACTAGCTGGTTTTGTATATGCATAGTAATGTAATTGTGTTATAGTAGTACACATGTGATATAAAAGTAAAAAATATAAATTAAATACATCCGAAATTGAACAAAGATGCCCAGTTTTAACATGACATTCAAAACCAATGTGAAAAATAAATGATATACAATACAAAAGTGGAAAATATAACATTAAATGCATAAAAAAGTGACAAAGAAAAAACCAGTGACAACTAATTGTAGATCTACTCCGTATCTGATGCACTCAGGAAATGCGCAGTATGAACAAGCGACGGAGCGACCGAGGCGATTTGAAACAAATATTTTGTTCTTGTCGCGTCGCGCAAACATCGCTTTATCGCTCTGATCGCAGTGTAGGACACTCCTGGGAGATAACCCAGTTTGTTATTTTCTCGTCGCTCGCATCGCTCGCGTCGCTCGCACCCCGTCGCTCACGCAGGACAATGCCTTAGTGTTGCCAATTCGTACGTGGAGTAGGCGAATCTCGACCTTCCGTCGCTAGGCTAGTTACATATCCAGCAACACCGCAATTTCTATCACCCGCCTAATTTCGTGGCCGCGAGTATAAACTTCTAATCCTCATTCACTTTACATGGAATTTAGTTGCTTTTTCTGTTTTCTGGGGAATTTGTGGATTATAATTGATTACTTCTGGTTACATAATACAATTACAGAAATAATAAATGCTTTGCATGTCTTTAGGATTAAATATAAACGAAAGTTGTTTTAAAAATACGCAAAAATCAATCAATGATGAAACTGGCGAATTATGAGACAAGTATTAGGCCTTCTTGTAACAATAGTAGACCTATAATAACTCGAAATTCGCCCTTCTTGCTTGAATAGGTTTAATTAAGTTATTATGTACATTTTTATGATAACTTATACAGAATGTTGCAATTAAATTTTGTTTACTCTTTTTAAAGTTTATTATCGTGTATACATAAATACGTAATTAAAAGTAAAACAATATTTTGAGAATTCTATATTCAGAGTGTTTGAAAAGTCTGGAAACGGCTTCATATAGCAAAAAGGTCATGTCTTACAATATAGAAATAAATGCAGTTACAAACATACATAAAAGACCCACTTTTTTGGGAGTTTGAAATTATTGTTCGCCAGGTAGAAATAAATGCAAATACACAAAATAATCAATGAAAACTGCATTGCATGCTACTTAATTCTTTTATAACTTTAGACGTTACCTTTTACAATGAGATATAATATACTAAATTTTATTAATGTCCTAAACTTTGTTAAATAACGTGATTAGAATAATATACTAAAATAGAAGAAAATAACTAAACTTTGCTTGAAAAACAAGTACAGAAAAAATTAATTTGATAAAAATTAAACAAAAATAATTTAATACAAAAAAATATTTTTTTATTTTAACCCTAGAACCGGCAGACGGTACATAATGTACCGTCACTCCAACACATTTGTAACGAGTGATTGTATTGAATATTTGACCCTTTAAAAATCTTTCAATCTCAAAAAGACAAACACCATTGGAAAGGTCATGTATCAAACTTTAATTTTCGTATTTATAATTTCTTTCTAAAACGTATATTTACGTATGTAATCGTCGTTTTAAAATTGTAGATTTCTGTAAACCTGATTCCACGCGTGGATTCGAATACAATTAATTATTGTACTGTTATTTCCCACTTATTCAACGTCCCAGACCATCTACAGTAATATTTTGATCAAAATTATAAAGCTACCATGGGATTCGTCAATATTTGATCTATCTAAAGATGCCTTGCAATAAGATGTCAGTACCATACAATTTGAATGACTAAGCTTTCTGTAAACCCTTGCGATTCGGCACAACAACCAACATCCGCAGTCACAGCAAGAGAGCGTAGACTGGGGAGGTTTGCAAAAGGGGAAGGAGGAGAAATATTGGAATGGGTAAGCAGTGAGCGCAGGGTTGCGTCCCGATTTTGTTGAAGGCGGTTTCCAAAACCTAAGGGTGAGTTTATTTCTTGAAGGATTTGAGATAAACTTATGTTGTTTTTT
>JAGFPH010000108.1:220616-230928 GCA_018207615.1 Philaenus spumarius | reverse complement strand
ATTTTAATACCGCGGAATTTAAATAACGGCACATTACTGAGTTAAATGTAATTTGTGAACCTAGTTTCTGTGGAATTAGTTGTACCGCCAAGGCAGGCTAGTATGAGGGTACTGTAACTAAACTGTATGCTTGTTGTAAAAAATATTTTAAAATCTATTTATGAGGTGAGAAATGTTTGAAACTTATTGAAATAGTGAAAAACTATTAATAATAGATAATCCGATTTTATTTATTTATCTTGACAAAGCAAATATTTAGGTGTTTTGAAACTTTCATCAGAGAAATCCTTTGAGGCTGGAACACATGATGAATTTAGAATGGGGAATTAAAGAGGAACCATCAAAATTTAATATCAATCTAAATAATCTGTAATTTAAACAATACAGGTTTCGTAGTTTAGAAAATTATAAATTAAATTAGGAAAAGTGTAGAAAAAAATAAACACTTTTATGGCTATTAACATGAAAAATCCCAAGAAAGATAAATAGTTAAAACATTATACGGGGTGGGCCATAAGTCACTTGACACTAGCAGTCACTCAGTATCAATTTAACTCTAGTTGTAACCTGTCAGCTGTTACAACAAAACAATAGTATTGGTTTGAGGTTATGTTTGAGTTATGTTGAAGTTAGCAACTTGTTAGAAGTGATTTTAGTTGATTAAGTTTTGTAATTAATTAAGTTAATTAATTAACTTAATAACTTAATCATGAATAGTAAGCTCCCAATAAGAGAACGTGTTTTTATTCTTCAGCAGTGGTGGTTACATGATCATAATTACGAAGATGTAGTAGAGTCATTTGTGCAGCATTTCCCAAACAGTAGACCATTATCGCGACAAGCCATTCATAACTTAAATAAAAGGTTTGAAATGACTGGGTCTGTGACAAGAAGCTGACAATACATTTTATAAATCCATTTTGTGGAGCGATAAGGCAACATTCAAACTTAATGGTAAAGTGAACAGACATAATTGCATGTACTGGGCTTCTGAAAACTCACATTTAGTCATGCGGACTGAATTAAATGCCCCTGGAGTATGTGTGTGGGCTGGAATCTTTGCTGGTGGACTAATTGGACCATTCTTTTTTGAACAAACGTTCAATGCTGTTAATTACCATGATATGTTACATGATAAATTAATTTGGCAGCAAGATGGTGCACCTCCTCATTACGGGAACAATGTGGGAGATTTCTTGAATGAGACTTTTACAGAATGGATAGGAAGACGAGATACAACTGAGTGACCTGCGCGTTCACCCGATATCACCCCAATAGACATTTGGGGAATTGTAAAAGACAAAGTTTATTCAGAGAAACCAAGGTATCTGCAACATTTGAGAGAACGTATTGAATCTGTATTTGAAGAATTATCTACCAAAGGCATCACTGACACTATATGCGCTTCTGTGTTTAAAAGATGTTATATGTGTATAGAAAATAATGGAGGACACTTTGAACATTTACTTTAGGTATGTCAATGTGTTTGTTATTGGGTAGGACAATTCAATATTTGAGTTGTAAACATTTATACTTAACTTATACTTTATAATAAATTAATACTTACTATCGCATTGCATTTTTGTCAAGTGACTTATTGCCCCCCTGTATTTGTATATAAAATTGACACTATAAACTATACTTAATGATCAACTCAAGATGGCTACTATTGGGATCTCGGAAGCTATAAAAGTTACAACAAACTTTAAATGGGGGACCTTCCCTACTTTTTCCCTTGCATTAAAAATACAATATTAAAATTTCCAAAAACGCCATATTGGAAAAATGGCGGCCAACTTAATTTTTTCAAATGGAAACCCGTATTTTTTATGTTGAATTTCAATTGGGGACATAAATGTATGTAAGACATTTTATACTTTTGTATTTTTTCCTAAACCCAACCGTTTATGAGATACAGCCTCTCAAAAATTTTCTATGTTACGTGATTTTTACTTTCTCACTATATTAGTATAGAGAAAGTATAGTGATCGCAAAAAAAAAATCGATGTTGAGATTTTTGTGGAAATATCCGTTTTGGGACCCTGAGTCCAAAAAAGGGGTCTGTTCAAAATGTCTGTCTGTATGTATACAAAGCTTGAGCGAAAAGTATTCGATCGATTTCAAACAAATTTGCACCAGACATGTCAAGTAGGCCTGTATAGATGCACGAAAAACGGTTTTGAAAAACAACCCCCTTTTAGGCAAAAAACCCCCACAAAAACAGTTATTATTTTTTTATAAAAAAAAACTGCTCTAACGATTTTGATAATATTTGGCTTATTTGTAGCCTTTAATGTACCCTACCATATGCAAAAAACCGCATCTTTCTAAAAATTCTCGTTTAGCTAATAATAATAATAACTGATTTTTGGGGGTTTTTGGCCATAAATGAGGTTGATTTTCAAAATTTGTCAAAACCTTTTTTCGTGCATCTATAAAGGCCTAATTGAGGTGTTTGTTGCAAATTTGTTCGAAATTGATCAAATAGTTTTCTCTCTAGATAATAATAATAGTAATATTTATTAGTTAATCTCCAACTTTAATAAAAAATCACCTCTCCTACCCCACCCTACAAGTCACAGTGAATCTGTTTAATAATTTAAATATGTTTGTGAGAAAATATGTGCCAGTTCCTGGTACCGTTTATTTTAATCTCAGAATAAATTGGGATCTCAGAAAGTATTAATTTTACAGCAAACTTTAAATGGGGAACCTTTCCTTGTTTTATGAGAAATTCAAAAATTTATAGTTAAAATATTTCTAAATGGCCACCATTTTCCAATATGGCGGTCAACTTTGAAATTTCTAATGGAAACACCATTAGAAACTTTCAGCACTCCTACTGGTTAAATGGTTACGTTTATCAAAAAAACACCAAGAATAAAAACGTCTTCATGTAAAATCCAAATCCGTCATAAAAAATAGGGGTTTTATTACAAAAAATTAAGTTGGCCGCCATATTGGAAATTTTAATATTGTATTTTTAATGCAAGGGAAAAAGTAGGGAAGGCCCCCCATTTTAAGTTTGTTGTAACTTTTATAGTTTCCGAGATCCCAATGGTGGCCATCTTGAGTTGATCACCCTGTATAGTTTGTATTCATTTTAACTACTGTGTGTCCGGGCTTTAGTTGGCTATATGGGCGGTTGTGGGTTACTACCCGTCCTAACAACAGGCGGAATGTGGCTGTCGCCGCGACACGACTGCATTAAGGCGATATCGTTACTCACAGATGCATTAAAAAAGGTGTTCACAAGTTATAGTTACCACCTTGTCTTCAACTTATATTTAGTATTGTGAACAGTAATATAAACATGATTTAAGAAGTAATAAAAATGTTGATAAAATACAATTATTGCTGTGTAATAACTAAAAAAAGGGAATGTAGTCTACAGTATATAATATTATTTTTGTTATGAAGGAACTGTTTTGGCGCAGTTAAGTGTTTTGATAACAGAAATAACCCAATGCCTAAAACATTTCATAATTTCAAAATGAAAATAATCCATTATATGCCCAACACAAACAGATTCGCGGAAACTTCGGTAAAACATCGTCAAACTTAAATTTTAACAAGATTTCGGCCTACTTCATGCTGACAAAAGAACCAGTACATCAGAGCCTAATTTAATAAATATCTTTTTACTACTAACGGGTACCGCAAAAATAATACTGTCCAACGATTCCTTAAGAAGTCAGTTCTCCAAATAGTACGATATCTTAGCCTAACTAGCCTAAAGAAGGATTAAATTAAACGAAGAAAACAGAAATTATCTGCCATATTTAAGCCAAGACAAGCAATGTTTACAAATAAGTGGCCTAATAATCTGATTGGTTAAAATATTCCGCAGAGTCATCTCAACTTTAATCCAGAGAGCCTAAAAATATGAAATAATAAATAATTGGTGAGATGTGAAATGAATGTTGGTATCTGCACTAGTGAAATGTTAACAACGTTTGATAAATAAATTATTTAGGCTCTGAACGAGTACTAAGATTATATAAAATATCAATCCTTGCACCTTGAGCTTGACAACAGATCTTATCTTTGCATTTTCAGTGGTACTAAGCATTGGCTTTTTAAAACCTGAGAAGAATTAATTGATTTAAATTCCAAATTCTTGAATGGAGGAAAAAAACTGGGTGTGTTCCCTTTATAATTAAAATGAGAATGAAATGGGTTTCCACTTTGTCGCAAGATGTCCTGTTATGGTTAACATTAGAAAATATTGGTTTTTTATAACAGAATTAAGTATCTGATTTGAATGAGCGTGATTGGCAATTATTTAAAGGATGCTTTGAAATATAGATAGCAACTCAATAAAATAATTTGATTATTACAGTTATTATGTAAGGGGATAGTTGGTAAAGCTTTGTTGCATATTGTGTCATAAAACTAAATAGTTTTTGGAAGTAGAAAAGATATTAGTTAAAATGTTGTACACTTGTTTGTTATCTAACCTTTTAACAGGGTATGAAAAACAAGAAAGTTATCTTGTATATTTTTTTGAAAATGACGGTCCTTTAAACTTTTAAATATCTCTAAACTCTATAATTTTACAAAACACTATCCTTATTAAAATAAACAATAAAATTTGTTCTTAGCATTTTCTTAATAAAGGTTTTAGAGATATTTAACATCAAAAATTTTTAACTGCCTCAGTTTTAAAATTAAAACAAGAGAATATTGTTTTTTTTTCTTTTTTTTTTTTCTATACTCAGCTAAAAGGTTACATAACAAATGTGTATACAAAATTTGAACTCAATATATTACTTTCTCCCCTTATACCATAGTATATGGAGAAAGTATTGTATTCGTCAAAATTTTCGAGTTTGAGTTTTTGGTGGAAATATGCGTTTTGGGCCCCCCTGAACCTAAAAAAGTGGTTTTCGGAGTGATGTCTGTGTGTGTGTCTGTATGTGTGTCTGTGTGGATGTTATCAGACCTAGAGCCTAAACCAGTCGTCCGATTTTGATGAAATTTGGTATGGAGGTACTAATCCACGGTATCTCCAGGCGTTTTTTTCATTTTTGTGAATTTTTTATTTTTAAGGGTAATTTTCCCATAAAACCCCTTAAAATAACGGAAAAATAAACTTTTTTCAAAAACGGCTCTAACGATTTTGATTAAAATTTTATAGTTTATTAGGGACCTAAAGTACTATAAACTGTAAAATTTTAATCAAAATCGTTCGAGCCGTTTTTAAGAAAAGTTGGTTTTTCCGTTATTTTATGGATTTTTATGGGAAAACAACTTTAATACAAAATCACCTCTCCTACCCCACCCTACAAGTCACCGTGAATCTGTTTAATAATTTAAATATGTTAGTGAGAAAGTATGTGCCAGTTCCTGGTACCGTTTATTTTACTTGCAAAAGATGGACTCATGTTTATTGGAACTTTTGACTTGTTTGTACCTGAGTAACAATTCTAGAAAGCGGTTTCAGAAAGCTTTGGGAAATCTAGTATATAGGTTGGTAGTACTGATCGTAGAAGAGTGAGATGCATTTTATTGTGCTCTGCGAAAAAATTAAGATTTTGTGTGATTAATGAGCAAAACAGTTTAGAAATCAAGTGAATTAAGTGTTTTTTGAGTTATTTTATAAGAAACCTTAATTAAATACAGTGTTTAAGTTTGTTTGGTAAGATAAAACTTGTTTCAAGTAGTCTGCATTACGGTAGGCAGGTAGCACTACCAACTGTGTATACCAAATAATAGTAAATCTCGTTCAGTACATGCATTTAACAGGGGAAATATTTAAAGTATTATATGGATAAAATCAATTACGGATTATTTTCCTCATAAATCACAAACGTGTCTAAGGTCTAACAATTCGCCGGAATCTGATAGTGTATACGTAGACAAAAAATCAAAGATGGCCGTAAAGGTAGGAGATATGTCTCACAGCGAATTGATGAATGCGTTAGGCACGCTATTGAACTAAAAATTGTCTAACTTAGCAACTAAGGAGAAGGTGCAATTATTGTTAACTGAAATAAATACATTGAAAGAAGAAAATAAAGTGTTGCAAAAAGAAATAGAACATTTACAGAACAGTGAGAAATCGATTGCCGAGCGGTTAAAAGATCTTGAAGGTCGCTCTAGGCGCAATAATTAAATATTTAAGGGTTTATCATATAAAAAAGGCGATGATTGTTGTGAAATTATTAAACAACTTTGTAATAATGTTTTTAAGTTGAGGGAAAACGTTTGGATGAATAGAGCGCATCCCTTAGGTCCCGGCAATTACATCGCGCCAATTATAGCACATATACCCGATGATAGCGATGTAAACTATATAATGAGTAATGCAAAACAATTAAAAGGAACGGGGTTCGCTGTACATAGAGACTATACAGATGTTCGGGAAAAAGGACAAGAACATGTGTTAATTGCTCTTAGGCAAGAAATTGAGCGAGAAGCTGGAAAGAGACGAATGCCGTTAATATTTGACAAACTGTTAGTGGAAGGGTGTAGTTTCACAGGGACGAATGGGAAAGTTATGGCGGGAAAGACAGAAGGAGTATTGAAGTTGAAAGAACTGTTGAATGTAGATTTAGGATCTTTTGCTAATGGTTTGGGGCTGGAAAAAGATATTGTGGGATCTGGTAAGGAAAGTACAGGAACATTGTATACGAAATGAGGACACAACAGGCACCCATGTAAGAATACCCCATGTACTCGGCAGGATGGTAGCACAGCACAGGATTCAAGTGATTGCATACAAGTAGTGGTACATAATATTTGTGGTCTTAAATCTAAGGTCAGCGATTTTAATTTCATTAAATATTTAGAAAATTATGACATAATAATATTATTAGAAACATTTATTACAAATGATGAAATTGACCTAGTAGAGAAATACTTATTTAATTTTAATTTTGAAGTTAGTTTTGCAGTCAGAGAATGTATGTGGGAGGGCTATTGGCGGGTCTGTTGTAGGTATAAATAAAAAATCTTTGTTTTTTAAAAAGATAAATAATTTTGTCAACTATGAAACTATAGTAATAGACATTAATTTAGGCAATAATAGTAATGTGTTTGTTGTACCTGTTTATCTAAATTGTAATTACAAGGAGCGGTATTTTTCAAATCTAAGTGAATTTGTAAAAAATATGCCAAACAAACAGTTACTTATATTAGGTGACATGAATGTTAGAATAGCTGATGCACAAACGCTGGATGAATTTTTTAATTTTGATCAATCTCATGTTGGAATGACTAGATGTTTCAAAGATATTAAAATAAATAACAGGGGGTGGAAATATCTGAATTTTTGTTAAGATAACGGTCAAATAATTTTAAGTGGTAGAACGGGAGGTGATATGGCAGGGGAATTCACTTTCTTGAGCAATAGAGGATGTTCCGTAAATGATATAGCATCAATTTCTGTAGATCGTGTTGAATTAGTAAAACAATTTTCGGTCGGAACTCAGTTAGTCTCAGATCATTTAACAACTGAACTGAAAATTTATGTTAAGGGGGGTAAATAAATTCAGGAGTGAGATTGCTTTGTCATTGTTGCCTAAGCTGTGTTGGACAGAGCAAGATAAGTATCAGTATAAGGAAAAATAAATAAATCGAGTTTGGATAGCTTAATTATATTGAACAATACTCAAACTATGATAAATGAGTTGACAGCATTAAGAGGGCCGCCTATAAGAAGGTGTCGACAACAGTAAAAAAGAAAGCAAATGAGTCAATGCAACCGTGGTTTGACAGGGATTGTGTTGCAACCAGAAAGCGGGTTTTCAAACTTCTAAATTTATTTAGAAGTAATAATAATAGTTATACTAAAGTATATTAGTGTAAGGAATGAGTATAAGAAGTTATGTTCATTTAAGCGAAAAACATATAATGAAGAGATTGCTTTTAAATTTATGTTGCTAAAAGACACAAAGCGTTTGTGGGAGGCAATAAACAGTTTTAGAAAACAAACTAAATTAGTAGGGGCAATAATTACAGTCGAAGATAGGGTAAATCACTTTAAAGACACCCCCCCCCCCCCCCCTTATCTCGACTCCTGTAGTTTGGGTAGAATCTTTTGCTACAGATGATTGACTTGATTCAGACTTTACCTTGATTGAACTACAAAGAGTTTTAAAAAAGGCCAAAGACAATAAAATATTTGAAACTGGCAACATACCCCAAACCATTTAAAAAATCCATAATTTATGCATTATTGAAAATGGAGATATTAACAATGTAAACAACTATCGTGGCATTTCATTTATAGATGCGGTGGCAAAATTATTTACTGGATTAGTTTTGGGTCGTATTGAAGGGTGGATGGAAGAGGAAAAGAAACTAGGCGAGTGCCAGGCAGGGTTCCGTAAGAACTATTCTACGACGGACAATATATTTTTTTTGATGAGTATGGTTTATTTAAAAATAGAAAACAAGAAGGGAAAACTATATTCTTTTTTGTAGATTTTTCATCCGCATTTGATGCTATTAATAGAGAAGCATTATTTTACAAGTTATCCACTTATGGTTTTTCTACAAAATATTAAAAGTTAGGTACTAAAAATCTGTATAATGGTACTGCGTCGGGGGTTTGGTGTGATAACGGAGTGTATGAAACATTTGTAACTCAAAAGGGTTTAAGGCAGGGATGTTTACTTTGTCCGGTGTTGTTTTCACTTTTTATAAATGATATTGATGACATTTTGCTTATACTACTAAGTTGCTTATATAATCTCACCTATTATTAAGGTTTTCACTTTCTAAATTTACATGAGTTGATTTTGTCTCATTAAGTTTGATTTTCCAACAGTTTTTCCAAGTACTAACTAACTTAAGTATAAAACTGTTTGAAGTTTGTACGTAACACCATTAATATCTCTATCAACTCTAATCACAGAACATTCCTGGTGTACAGCAAGTAGAGTATGAGCCCAAGGACACTTCTGTGTGATACGCCCACCTCCATTTTAATGATAAATGTTGTTCCATTTATTAAATAATAAGTATTTATAATGAACAGTTAAATTATTTTCTTCTGGTTGATATGGTTCCTATTTTGTATTGCTTTGGCCTCAAGATTTTATCTTTAGATTAAAAAACAAACACAATTTTTTGTAATTTCTACAATTTTTATTTTTAAATCTTGCCAAGAATCTTTACAAGATTCAAAAATGAAAATTGTAGAAATTACAAAAAATTATGTTTGTTTTTTAATTGAATATGGAATTCTACCAAGTACCTTCGGACATCACTATCGATCATATTTTATCTTTAGATTAATGGTTTTCAAAGCCTTTATTTTTTTGTCAAGTAAAAGTTGTAAGAAAGGATTTATGGTACAAATTGTGATATTGTATTATTACCTTAGTTTTTCTGTCAGACAATTCTTGTTTTTCATTACTTATTGCTTGATGGCTGTTTCGTTATTATTTTTCTTATTCAGTCTTTATAAAATTGTTTGCAGTTCGCTTAACTGGGAATATTGTTATAAATTTATACATTCTGTACATATAAAAGACATAGTATAAATACACTCAATTGTACACTGACACATAATAAATGTTAAAAACATTTACACATGCTCGTGTGTTGAGAAAAGCGTTGGTAGTCGGTCGGGTTCTTCATGATATCATCTGCATTGTTTCCCAACTGTTGTAACATATCAAATAGTGTGTGAGACTGGAACTGATATATGCCGTTTAACAAAATCAAGTTTGATGTCAACATTTGCTCGTAAAGTGATTGATTTTATATCAGCTCCAATTTTTCAGTTTGGTGTGGATTAATCACAGCAGTTAACACCGGATTGTGTAAGTTACAGGAACCCAGTCATTCTGTTTTTACTTTCTTTATGATAATGTTATGAAATTTAGCAACTATATTGAGGAGCACCATATGATGTAACATACAAATTTTGAAAGATTTACAATAAACCGTTTAAAATATGCAGGGGTTAAAAAGTGCAGATTTTCTACTTACTGAGTCACTTTAAAAAAAACTTTATCTCTGTATTCAAGGGTTCATAGGCGTAACTAGAATGACCGTTTGGGGGGGGGGGGATGGAATTTTTTTTTAAATTAAGATGCAAAATAAAACGTTTTAGGCTTCCCAAAAGTGTATGTATAATTTTCCACTTCTAATTGTGATTCAGGCCTATTTTAGAATAATTTAGACTAGCAACCATGACTCATCCGCCGCCAAATCTTTCCATGCGCTGTCTCAACCCCATAGGCTTGGAACACACACAGCGTTTTTTTGTTGGCTGCGGATTAGTTACCGTCGCCGTTCATAAAAAATAAAGTTGTAACATTTTGTATATATCTAAGTAATTTCAAAGTTAAAGAGT
>JAGFPH010000108.1:196455-210000 GCA_018207615.1 Philaenus spumarius | reverse complement strand
ATATCAAATAAAGTGCCAATGCCCAATTCGACCAAAGATAATTTCAGCAAATATTGATAATTTATTATAGCTTGAGTTTTGCATAAGTGTTGAAAACAAGTTACTCTTAAGGGTCGGCTCTAGCTGTCGGCCATGTTGGCTGACACTCCATAACACCAATGTTAAATTAAAATCCAATTTTTTCCTTTATTTTTGATCGGATAATTATGAACGATATGTCATTTTAAAGCTTTGGTCAATATGCATGCAAATGGCTTTTTCAAAACTAAGAAAAATATTTTGTTTAGTATTTATTAACAATTTAAAACATTGAACTTTAACTTTACTTCAGCTCGTTAACTTTACTTCAGCACCTAGGTACAGAATCTCTAAAGAACTGGATAAAATAATTAGGAAACATTTTGTTTTTATCAACGACCATCGCATAGTAAATAGTCTGGACTTAATTGATAAAATTCGAAATATAAAATTAAAAAATTGTCAAAAATTAGCTTCGTTGGACATTGTGAATCTGTACACAAACATCCCCATCCCAAAAAAAATAGAAATCTTATGCAATAATTTAATAGATTATTCCAATCTTCCCCAAAAAGCAATAGAGGAGCTAATTTCCATTCTCAAAGAAGTACTCTTTCAAAATTATTTCTACTTTAATAACGAATACTTTATCCAAAACGACGGACTGGCAATGGGTTCCCCATTGTCTAGCATCTTATCAGAAATATTTTTAAACCACATCGAAAACAAATATCTTCTTGTAGCCACTAACCAATACAACAGTAAAATAATATTTTATCATAGATATGTTGATGATATTATTGTCTTATTCAATGGTAATAACAGGCAGCTACAACTGTTAAACAATTTTATGAACAACATGCACCCTAATCTTCAATTCACACTAGAAATAGAAACCAACGACAGCCTAAATTTCCTTGACTTAACCATGACAAAAAAGCTTTACGAACTCTCCTTTAAAATATTCAGAAAACCGACAACTACAGTCCAAGCAATACACGCAACATCCCATCACCCACAGGAACAAAAAATGGCAGCTTACAATAGTTTCATTCATAGATTTTTAACCGTTCCCATGTCGCAAGAGGATTACAACACAGAATTACAAGTAATTAAATACATCGCCTCGTCTAATGGATAAGATATCGCCATGATAGACATGTTAGTCAAAAAACATAAAACAAAACAACGGAACATAAATCCCAAGCCTAAGCAAAAATACATAGCATGTGAATTTGGAAATAAATTAAATTGCACGCTCAAAAAAGTCATGGCAAAAAACAACATCACTGTTACATTCAAAACCACCAACAACCTTGAGAAAATTATAAGAACCGAAAACTCTTGTAAATTAAGCAAAGAAGAGAAAACAGGGATCTATAAAGTAACTTGCAACGATTGTCCTAGTCATTACATAGGCCAAACTGGACGCCCTTTCTTAAAAAGGTTTAAAGAACACCTACCATCCAGGCATTTAAATCCCACAAAGTCGAGTTACGCAGAACATCTTATCAGTAACGCACACACATACACGGATTTAAAAACTAACATGAACATTTTACACGTGTGTAAGTAGGGGCGTATTATGAATGCTTTGGAAGAATACGAGATATACAAAGCCAGAAAAAATAAAGCACAACATCTGCTAAATGACCAACAATCGTTTCAATCCAACTTAATATTTGACACTGTTATTGGCACAGAAAGTACGGATCAACGTCTAATGGCAAAGCATGATAACAACAAGGACGCAAGGACTAACTTCAGTAGCGTAGTGACCGGCCTAGCGTGAGCATCGCTATAAAGAAAAATACTTAAACTTTAAACTTTTAACGATCTCCAATACGGAGTAAAAAATTTTTATGTGTAGTTATGTGTTACTGTTATTGTGTCATTGTAGAAGCACCTCAAGATGGGCGAATGCCCGAAACCGCGGTCGTAGGAGAAGAACAAAAAACAAAGGATTAGATTGACATACTAAAGAAGGTAAAAAATAATTACTTAGTTAATTGTCGTTTAGCTAATAATAATAATAATAACTTATTTTTGGGATTTTTTAGCTGAAAAGGGAATTGTTTTTCAAAAATTTTCAAAACCTTTTTTCGTGCATCTATACAGGTCTAATTGACGTGTTTGGTGCAAATTTATTCGAAATTGATCAATTAGTTTTCTCTCTAGATAATAATAATAATGTTTAATAGTTCATCTCCTACTTTAATATCACCTCTCCTACCCCTCCTACAATTATGAGGTCACAGTGAATCTGTTTAATAATTTAAATATGTTTGTGAGAAAGTATGTGCCAGTTCCTGGTACTATTTATTACTATTGTTGATAACTCAATTTGAAGGAAATCCTAATTCTGAATACAAATTGAACTTAATCCTAAATTTCATAATCCATAATTCATTGTGAAATAACTATTACCACCCCAAAGTAGAATGTGTTTTATCTTTCTGCAACGGTTGATGCTAAGACGAAAAATGTTTTAGTTAAGTGCAGGCGTTTTTAGTAATAAATTAATCATAGATTTTTTATAGGTGAATAAGTAAGCAATTCACACATGATCAATTCTTTGTATTAAACTTAGTAATTATTTCAATTTCTATAAAATACTTTATAAAATTATAGGTAAAACTGCTTTAACCCTTAATTTTGATTTAAATTTTCTTATATTTTGAAAATGGCAAGGATTCATTCAAATCTTCTTGGATTCTCCTTACAACTTTGGGTGTTACTGCTTGGAACATTAATCTATTTTTTTTAGACTTGTTTGAAGTGCCAGTGAAGCGGTTTTTTTCTTTTATTTAGTGCAAACAGTGAAAATTGTTGAAGTAAACCTCTATATTTTGGACTTTTTTCTGTCGTAATTTTTATTTCTTGCTAATATTTTTGGTGTTTTTTTTAGAGTCAGTTTAATGTGTTCTTTCAGAATAGGAAAACAATTTTTTTTTAAACCTGAGTCACGCTCTCCTACATTTTTACCGAACGTAATATAGGGCTATGTAATATTTATTTGACAACATCTACGTTTCTGAGAATAACATGATTATAAAGTAGATCTATATTAAATTTGATTAAATTTGTTTAACTTACCGTGTACTTTCTCCAGAAGTTTTTGAATTTCATCAGTATCAAACAAATTACTTTATATACCAGGAATTATAGAACAATTATGTTCATCGTCAGCCTCGGTGTTCGTCGATGAAGTACTTGGCCTAGACTCGCCGATTAGGCCTACATCGATCACAACTTCACCACTTTCTTCTGTCTTCTTTTTTTTTGCCTCGGACCCGTCGTTAAATAAAAGATTTCTAATATATGGGCTGGAAACAGATTTGTACTTAACTGCATCACCCGGATGCTGTCTCAAATAATGAGTTTTAAGATTTTTTAAAATTATTTTTTCTGAACAAACTGTGCAAACAACTCACTCACCAGAAGCAGCCATGTTCTCAATGTTTTCAAGTCACGCGTCACGCATCAATAGCAATTCACATCTTGATAGGCTAATCGACTAGTCCCTTATGTAGTCGATTAGTCGGTTGCTTTGGACAGTCTAGTCTATTAAAAACCGTCTATTAAAAAACTAGTGACTATAATGATACTCAGAATGTCATTTGAAATGGAACGACTAGAGAAACAGATCGACTAGTGTACAAATGATAAGTATTTATAGCTAGTACAGAATGATAAATGATAGCTAGTACAGAATAGTAATAGTTGTACTAGTCTTGAAGATCAAGTTAAAATTTTTGTTTATGACCTGCAAAAAACGTTTGTTCTATACGATATCTTTCTACAGCCCTCATTTTCATTCTGCGACAATGTCGCACCGTCGCTTGATGTTCTATTACCACTACTGTTAATCTTAACTACACATGTTATTTAATCTTAAATATTGATTAATTAGGTGGAACATTTAAATATTTAAAAAAAAAATACTTGAAAAAGAAGTGAGATCTACAAAAACATAAATGTGTAAAACATGGTGGCTAATTCCCTATCCAAATTCAGCCCATAAAAGTACTGAGATTGTAGAAGTAGTTAAATATGGACAAATCCTTTTTTCCTTCTAAATCAATTATCATACTGATTTTAATTATTAAACTGCCTTTAATAAGAGGAATTTCTTCTTTCTTATGGATCTCTTTAGGGGGAAAAGTTGCCAAGTTGTAAACAAGAAAATCTTTTTGAGGATAAACTTAAAAAAATTATTTCTATAGTTGAATCAGTTTAGGCTTTCAATTAACTAGTCTCAACGTAAAAGGGTGACTAAAGTGGACTGAAAGAAGATGTACTACCTTAAATTCTGCTGGCATTCTAACTGGAGTGTTAGACCTATTCTGCAGGCAAAAGACTTGGCCATATTTTCAAATTCACTACTTTATGGGCAAATATTTTTTGAATAGATACTAGGCTTTGTATTTAACATTAATTCATGTTTTTGTGGGATCTTGTTGAGTAAAATAAAATTTTGCGTTGTAGTCTAGACGTACAGTATGAATAATTGTTCCGTATTTATTGACGTCAATGACAAGACTCATTTGTGGTATTTTATCACAGTTCATATATTTATTACATGAAAATGACCCATCTGTTTCTAATTTACTGACCAACTTTACCAGAAAAACGTAAAGTTAATCTTTGATCCTAAGAAAAAGAACCTTCAACCTTTAGTCACAAAGGGAATTCATTGAAAATATTAAGCAAGCTATTCAACCATATATAATAACATTGACATGTTTGTTTTGGTATCTTCAATTATTTATCCAAGTGATAAAACTGCCATTTACCACAAGGGGCCAACATTTATTGCATACATTATTATACATAGTTTGTTTATTGTTTTGATAAGTGACTGAAACATTAAACTATATAGGAACTGTTATTAAGTAATTAAAGTTGCCATATTTCATATATTTTAATACTATTTGTTCAAAATTCAAAGATACCATATTTCATAAAACTCATCTCTGAGGTACAAAGTATAAAACAATATAAGAGTGATAGAATAAGTTACATAAAACATGTTTACAAAAGTAACTTGCTCCAATCATTTGCTACTTATTTTGTACACAAAATGTTTTAATTTATTTAATATTTTAGATTTGGGATAAATAAAAATAAAGAAAAACAATAAACATAAAAATAATGCTTACACAACAATTTTTTTTTAATACGAGTATATCTGCAATTTTATTTAAGGGTGATTTTATTAAGGTTTGTAATTTAATGAAAGACTCTAATTTTGTTCAAAATATCTTTATTAATATAAAGGCGGTAAGTTTGTATGTTTATAATGATTTAACTCAAAACTGCTTATCCTTTGAGTGAAACTTTTTGTTTTACTATGCATTGTCTCCTATGTAACATATAAGCTGTTTATTGCTTTGCTTTAACAGTAAAAGTAAGTTGAGCAGTATAATATGTCTTTTTGAAATATATTTAAATAAATTTACTTGATTTGATATATTCTTAATATTGTGAAATAGATTTGGGAAATTAATTTTGCACTGATCTAATTGGAAGCTGTATCTTATGGGTGCTTGCTAGTATATCAATAATCTAATAAATAAATAGAGAAATTTTACAACTAAAACAATTTGTATTTATTAACATTTAAAATATAATTTGTCTTATACATTGATGATATATGTGGAGTGATAATGTTCATAAGTTTGTTGCAAAGAATAAAGTTTATATGCCTATGACTTAGCTCAGTCTTTCATTGATTATAATATGGTTATAAAGTTCAATTTAACTAAAAAGTAAATTTAACTCAGGGTAGGCACTCGTCAGCCATGAGCACACTTTTTAGTGGTTACGTATGGTTAATTTACTTTAATTTAATAGCTTTAAATTGGATAAAAATGTTGGCATCGGTTTTGAAAGTTCTATTTTAAAGTTGATGCTTTTGCATTGTTTATATTATGAATTTACTGTTTGATTGTCCTAAAATTTATGCATTCAGAGTATACCACTGTCTGACAGTTATTTCACTAAATTTATATTGTATACTGGTTAAAATATTCAAATTAACATCGGAACACACTTTGTTTGTAACTGCATGATGCTAACTGTTTGGGCTTAAACAGGGTTCACATGCCCATTCCAAAGTACTGTGATGTGTGGTGGCCGGTCCGGTATTTTAATTGACTCGAGAGCATCGTATTTATGAATGACTTAGGCTCTCGGAAGGTGGAGGCTAAAAATTGTGTTTATTTCAGTTTTTAATTTGTTCACAATTTTTATAGATATTAACTTTGCATAGTATATAATGTTTGGTTTTGCTTAATTCGTAGGTGCCAAAATATTGTTTAATTAAAATTGAATTAATTTAGTTTCACGACAAAACGTATTAACTCTGTCTCACATTTGATTATGGCGGTGCCTTATATTGGAATGGAACGAATAATTACTTAATCTACTGTTAATTCTAACTAGATACATCTTAACACTTATGACCTAAATATACATAGTTTTACGAATATTTAATTATAAAAGTTTTTGTAGTTGTTCGGTGTCTACGTTTTACTTTAGCTGAGTTTTTACAATTGAATGCACTCTGAAATAACTTTTTCTGTTCCTATTCTAAATATTGGGCTTTGTTTACCTTTTTGCAGGCGAGATTTCTACTTGGAATTTCGAATTACGTTAGTGAAGTGTTTGAATGATATTTGAAATATAATAAAGTGTGATTAAAGAAATAAATATGTTGTATGGTTATGTTGTGGGGTGATTCTTTTGTGTATGAATTTTGCTATAATTTGGAGGTTTCTCTTTAGTAAGATTATGGAAGTTTGACCTACTTATGAATATTGGTTTGTTATGTTCGCATATGATCTAACTAGCTGAATACCCGTGCTTCGATACAGAGAATTTGTTTTTTTTATCACTATGATTCATAATTAATTGTAATATTTTTCTCTCATTTTCTTTCATCTACTATTTCACGACAGTGAATTATAACATGTATTTTCAATTAGTTTGGTATATATTGTTCACTGGTTGCCTGTCAATCATCTTCGTTACGGTATGTGTGCCTAATAAATTAAATCAATAAAAAAAAAATTTTAAATAGAGTGAAGAGCGTCTTCTTTTTCAACCGCTAAATCTACAGACTGGTAAATCACTGTCTTAGCTAGATGTTGCAGATCACCCAGATACGTCTTTAATATGCGAATGTATAGATCGGGATTGTTTTGATCAGCTTACGTCTAAAAGATTTTCTTAAAATGAATAAGTGCCAAATTTCAGCTCTCTGGCTTTAAGGAAAGAATACCAATTAATATTTATTGTTTTTAGGGGTTGTTATTACATTTTCAACCCTTAACAGCACGTAACAAAATGTAAAACTGGTTTATTTTTTATATGTATCTTGTAAGAAATAAATGTACAAAATTTCAGATCTATAGCTTTAAGGAAAGTATAAAAATAAATATTTATAGCTTTTAGGGGTTGTTATCACATTTTCAAAACTATAGCGTCACGTAACAAAATATAAAACTCATTTACTTTTTATATGTGTTTGTAAGACATAAATGTAAAACATTTCAGCTTTAAAGAAAGTAAACAAAGAACATTTATTGTTTTAGGGGATGTTTCAACCCTTAAAGGCCAAATATTTAAAAATCCTATCTTAGTACGCTTCTAGCGCCTATGAGCAATATGTGTACTAAATATGTCACGTTCCTTGGCGGTATTAAATTAATATTTATAGATATAGGGGTTGTTCCTAAATTTCACCTCTTAGCAAAACTTGATAAAACGTAAAACTGGTGTAGGCTATTTTTTTTATATGTATCTTGTAAGAAATAAATGTACAAAATTTCAGCTTTCTAGCTTTAAGGAAAGTATAACAAACAATGTTTATTGTTTTAGGGGTTGTTTCAACCCTTAAATGCCAAATATTTTAAAATCTTTTCTTAGGTCGCCTCTAGCCAATATGAGCAATATGTGTACCAAATTTTACGTTCCTAGGCGGTATTCAATTAATATTTATAGTTTTAGGGGTTGTTACCCCACACAGCATTTCACCCCTTAGCAGAACGTGAAAAAATGTAAAACTGGTTTACTTTTTATATGTATTGTGTAAAAATAAATGTACAAAATTTTAGTTTCCTATCTTTAAGGAAATTATAACAAACAATACTTACTGTTTTAGGGGTTGTTTCAACCCTTAAAAGTCATACATCTTAAAATTCTTTCTTAATGCACCTCTAGTGCCTATGTCAAATACGTGTACCAAATTTCACGTTCCTAGGAGGTAGTTTCTGTTTAGATATATAAGAAACAATATTTATGGTTTTATGGGTTGTTTCAATCCTTACAGATAATATATTTAAAAATTCTTTCTTATTACGCCTCTAGCCCCTGTGACAAATATGTGTACCAAATTTCACGTTCCTAGGTGGTAGGGTTTTTGAGATGGATAACAAACAATATTTATTTATTGTTTTAAGGGTTGTTTCAACCCTTACAAGCCATATATTTGAAAATAGTTTCTTGTTTCGCCTCTAGCCCCTATGACAAATACGTGCACGAAATTTCACGTTCCTAGGTGGTAAGGTTTTTGAGATATATAACAAAAAATATTTATTGTTTTAGGGGTTGTTTCAACCCTTAAAAGTCATATATTTTAAAATTCTTCCTCTAGTGCCTATGACGTATATGTTCACCAAATTTTACGTTCCTAGGATGTAGTTTTTTTTTTAGATATATAACAAACATTTTTATGGGTTGTTTCAACCCTTACAGGATAAATATTCAAAAACAATTTTTTATTGCTTCTCTAGCCCCTGTGACAAATATGTGTACCAAATTTCACGTTCCTAGGCGGTAGGGTTTTTGAGATATATACCAAACAATATTGATTGTTTTAGGGATTGTTTCAACCCTTAGAGACCAAATATTTTAAAATCCTTTCTTAGTGCTCCTCTACTACCTCTAGTGCCTATGAGGAATATGTGTACCAAATTTCAAGTTCCTAGTGGTATGGTTTTTGAGCAGAGCCGGCTCAAGAGTAAACTGCTGCATGTGCGAATCTTGGGCAGTGCGCCCCTACCGGGGGATCCGGTTCGTGAGGCAAAAAGAACTTTTTTTTTTTTAAATTTGGTGAGGTTTTAAGGCATTTTTGGATAGTTTTTGATCTTCTCAGAACTGAAAGTTCAAGATGCATAACTGCATGTTTTTAAATATTTAAGATAGAAAAACATTTTTTATAGCCCTGTTTCTTTAATTTATGGAATTCATCGGTATGGAGTTAACGATTTTGCCAAAACCAATTAGTTTATCTGATTGAATTATTTATGACATGGATTTAACTAAAATAAGCCTGTGAAGAATTAAAAAAAAAATTACTTAATATATTTTGTAAACAGAACGGCTAAAACGAGTAGGCCTAATACAGAATTTTTGTTGTTCAAAATTAAATTTACCAACCTAAAATGTTACTGCTAAATGTTAAACCAGAGATTATATTAAAACACACCAATCACCAATACAAAAAGAAAAAGATATCCAATGACACTACAAGCCTGCTTGTACTTAAGATTTCGAAAAGTATACTTTTCTTGACTTTTTGTTTGCAAATTCAGTAACGATTTTGCCTATATCAATTTTTACAAGAATCAAACACTCTATAGATATCATGGAGAGTCCGACCAATCTTTCTTGGGACATTGAAGACCTCAGATAGTTTTATTTTTAATTTAGAGAAATTCCTTTTCCCTGAAGCAACAGAAACTGGAAGTGTTAGCATAATTCTTAATGCTACTGTTACGGTTGGGAAGTTCTCAGCAAACCCGTTTTCAGTTATGAAGTTTAAAACATCCACAGGTCCTTTAATCATGTTTTTTCTAAATTCTTTAGATTTTTAATCATACTTTTGATAAGTTTTAGCTCTTCGTATAGTTGGAGGCCATCAATGTCTTTGTGTTGACCGTCACTAAGAGCTAGGTGAAAATTCTTGCAACATTTCAAAACATCTTCATCTGCTGTTATTGTTGTCTTTAGATGGAGAAACCCAAACAACTGATCGTATTTGTTAAACTGTTCAAACCTTTCATTAACAGATGAAATCGTCTGATCTAATACACGAAAGAAAAAATTATTTTGAATGCTGAATTGGGGTCAATAATACACTCATCCTCAGTTTCATAAGAAAACTGTTTCTTCCTTTTTCCTTGGCCTTAGTTGACATACTTTTGGAAATTCTGGCTCAACATCAACCATCTCAGCCACCTCCCTGCAGTCCACCAACATTTTATCAAATCCACTATCTGTTCTAGTTTCTACAAAAAAAGTTTTTGTAGTACCAATCAGCACAAGCACCTTTGCAATATCCATATCAACTTCTTGAAGCTTTTTGCTTACTAGGTTGATTCTGAACAGAATCATATGCCGTGTTATCAAGCAGCAAATGAACTGGTAGTTTTTTTAATTTGTTGGCCAAGCTGGAAGCTGTGTTCATCGCATATGCATCCAGTCTTTTTTGATCTTAACTACATTCAAAGAGAGCGTCATATATTTCGCCCAGCTGACATCTCAATGGAACAATTGCATTGATGCGACTTTCCCGTCTGGTTTTGCTCAAGGGCTTCACTGTTAAGTCTGTGACATGTTGTTTTAGTATATCCCAACGGTGTGGTGATGCTCCGAAGAAGTTGTAAAGAATGAAGTAAAAAATAGAAAAAATGAGTTGGCCGGCTGTACGAATCATACTATGCTGTAAAGCGTCCCCAAGCCAACTCACTGCTCTTGTTTATGTTTGTTTAGTCTACTAATCAAATAAAACTGCATCAATTGTAAAAGTAAAATTGTTTTCTTTTTCTGTTGTAAAAGTAAACTGGATTTTGTAAAATTCCTTACTGCAAGATGTACTACAGCAACCTTATTTGTTTGCGCACGCCTCGCACCCCCCTTAAGCCGGCTCTGTTTTTGAGATACTGTGATCATTCAGTGAGTGAGTGAGTGGGTTTTGGATTTTATAATATAGAGATTATACACATTTCTGATTACTGCTGCATTTTAATACATGTCTGAATTACTATTGACATATTCTTAGCTTGTTTTCTAGATTTCCTTAACATTAGCATTTCTAATATTTTGAGGGCCAGGCTATAAAAAATCATATTATTTGGTCATAAAGGTTAGGTTATGTTGTGTTGACATACATTGGCCTAGTAAGGAATATAGGTCAAGTGTTTTTAAATGGTTTGTAGGCTATTTTAATTTAATATTGAAATGGAATTTGGATGTAAATTAGAAAAATAACTGCCATTTGAAAGCTTTTTAAACTGGATAGACAGATTAATGTTCATGATTTTTAATAAGATCTTTAATTTTACCATCTATATACTTAACAAACAAACAAAATTGTGCTCACGAAGTGTGTTTTAATCAGTTGTCAGCAACAATAGCGTAGTCATATTGAGATATGTTGCATATATTCATCCGGTTATAATGAGCTACAATTATTGATCCTGTCAAGTGTAAAGTACGAGCACAAATATAATTTTTATAGCAAAAAGTAGTCAACTGTAAAAATTAACCAGAATATTTTGAGACATTTACAGGCTGACTATGACTGATACAAAAATAAGACATTATTGCACATTTATTTTAAGAATTGCAACATAAGCTATATTCCCTATGAAGAATATAGACTCATTGACATCGGACTATTTGGTTTAAGAAGTTGTCAAACAAAATTTGAGATTGTTACTTCACTGTCACAATTGTCTTTGGTTTTCCTAATGTTTTACGATCTGTAGTTTATTAAATTTTGACTGGATAATTGGCCTATAGAAAATTGTGTGCAAGATGGGTGCTGAAGATTTCATTTGACTAACAAGCAGAAATGCTTTGTGCTGCAATTTTAACCAAATGAAGGTGATGAATTGCTTAATCACATTGTTACAAGACATGAAACTTGGATATTTTAACATCAAGATGAAGCAGTAGTCAATACAATGACAGCATTTGTCGTCTCTGAGACCAAAGAGGTTCATAGTTATTTTATTTTGTTGAGTCAAAAGGAATGTTTTGCTTGTCAAATTTTATGATCACAGATTTACTGTAACTGCCAATTCATATTGCAAAACATTAAAAAAGTCTTGGTAGAGCTATGCAAAAAAAAACAACGGATTTTGTTATCCTTGAAGTTTTTATTCATAGTAATAAAGTTTTTTATATTTATTTTTTAAATTTGGTTTTTACCTTACTTTAAAATCATGCCTATTATATTTAATTCTGTATGCAAGAAGTAAGGAAGAAATATTACAAAATCTTTTATGATACTATATTACCATACTGTCACTAGCTTCGTATTATGCAAATTAAGTTACAAATTCAGTAACTTTTTCTGTGCTGTGTATTGAAACAAAATGTTAATAATTAATAATTGAAGTAATACATTTGTTTAAAATGATTTTAAATTATCATAGAAAAATAAGGATTGTTTAAGTACAAATATTTGTATTATGTCTTTGATAACTAATATTGCAAGCTTAAAATATTAATAAACTAACCAGAAATAATATTTTTATTTAAAGTATTAGCTGGTTTACCCAGCTATTCCAAAGTTAAGGATCTCTTTTCCAGTTGTCACTAATACAATATATTATACTTAGCTTCTGAAAATGAGAGATAACATGATAATAGTACCTCTATTTAATCTAATAGTCCTTCTATTTATATTTTTAGTAAAGTATACTTTTTAAATCACAATAATTTTGCTTTATTTATAAGTTAAATTTGTTAAGGTTAACATATACATATTTCTTAAATTTAAATTAAGCCATATGACTTGGAAAACATTGCTTAGCATGTTATTAAAAGTGTAATTAAAAAAAGAACTGTCTGAGTTTAAATTGTTACAATCAAATAATTAAATTATTAAAACACAACCCATTTAATCCACATTTAAAAAGGACATATTATAGATTTAATACATAGAGGAAGGGTTTATGAAGTAAAATGTGTATAATTTGATACAGAGAATAGAAAGTCTTATTAATAAGTAAATATGTAGGTAAATAGAAAATACAAAAATAGCATTCCTAGTATAAAATTGTTTCTAGAAAAATGAAACACTGAATACAATTTTGATATTTACATTTACCTAAGTTACTTTAAATCTGCCATCTCTGGGTTTCTGATAAAATTGGTACTCAAAGACTAATCTGAATTATAGGTAAACAAATAAAAATTAATTAATTAATTAGTTCTGATTAAGTCTTCCAGATTATTCAACCTTGTCACTTAAAAAGTATTCTCTCTGCCTAGTCATACTTCTTCCCTACGTTGCTTTTACCCCTGAAAGCATGTAGAATATCGGTCTTCCGGAAACCTGTTGACTTTGTCCAGCAATTAAAATTTTATCTCCTTATTAGCGAATTTCCATAGGAAAAATGAGCTATTGCAGTGGCCCTTATGGTGAGACCCAAGGTCGGGAGTAGCAAATGAGCACCGATCATGGTCCCCAGAACATGTTTTGGGGTGTCATTAAAATTCATATACATA
>JAGFPH010000108.1:104784-166455 GCA_018207615.1 Philaenus spumarius | reverse complement strand
TTTGCCTCTTAAAAGTTTTTAACAGAATTTTCCCATTTTCTTGTAAGTTAAATAGGAATTTCGATGTTTCTTTTGTGACAATAACTCCACTAACTATGTTTCTCAACTCTAAAGGGTTGTCTTGTTCATTTATAAATTTAATAATAAGTTGCATGTCATTTTCATCTCTTTCTACCTTTGTATTCTCCATTCTTTATGTCGCAATGTCACATGCCCTAATAGCTGCAGTTCGATCTTGCTCATTTTTATCCTCACTTTTTCTTGGAGTTGTGTATTTTTCCACAAATTTGGATCAAAGCACCTCATTGAACTACAGTCAACTCTAGGTTTCTCGTCCAGTTACAATTACACCTTGGTTCGTGTGGTTGTCGGAAAGCATTATTGAAATGTTTAGCCATATATGTTCGTTTTTCTGTGGTGAATCGTGTGACAATGTGCCGGAAATAGAACGACATCATTTATCTCAAAATTGAAACGCGAACTGGGCGATGATGATCCAGAGTAGTAAGTAAAATTAGACCAAAACATTCCCAAACTGGAGAATCAAAAAAAAAAAAAAAAAGAAAAAACATATGACTGATTCTTGGAAGTTGTTTATTATCCTTTGCTCTAAATGTGTTAAAAAATCTCCACCGATATAGCGTCGGGTTTGGGGGTGTGGGGGGAGAAGGGGTAAAAAATGTGTTTTTTAGGTTTTTTGTGAATATTTCATAAACCCTTCACTTTAGAGCTTTGATTGTTCTATAATTTTTTAAAGTATATTAAATTCACTACAAAAATGGTTCTATACTTTTTTTGCTGCGATCAATAGGTTTGGAGATATGGAGGAGTAAAAGTAAGGTATTTCTCTAGTTTTGGTTGAAAATGTGTTTAAATTGACAATTTCTTGGCGATTTACCGCATAATTAACATTAGGGGGTAATGTTTTGAAAATACTCCATAAAAAACATACATGTTTTACCCTTTCCCCCTCCCATCCCCAATCCTGACGCTATATCGGAGGAGACTTTTTACCACGTTTAGATCAGAGAGTAATGAACAACTTCAAACAATCAGACCTTTGTTTTTTTTGGATTCTCCAGTTTGGGTCTAATTTGGCTGTACTAGAGAGTGTTTGCGTGGTTCCCCTTTTCAATGTTGATAAGTTTCAACCGTCTGAGGAGGAAAGGGCAGTGAATTAGACAAAGAACTTACCTCAATCCCAGGCCTTTCAAAGAGGTGCCGGATATAATATTTAGGTATTTATTATGTTATATAACATTTTTTATTTTGCTAAATAAATTTTTTAATGTAATGTAATTTGATGTTATTATATGTAACTGCACCTAGTACTAACTACCTACATTTTTCAACTACTTTGTAGAGGAATTTACATACTGAAAATTTACTCCAACTTGGTGTAATTTAGTGACTATTATCTTCAACTTCCGTGTGGATTTCTGGCTCGATCCACTAAATCATAATTTTTCCCAGTGAATCTCGAGCTAAATAATTTCGCTTTTATTCGAATAATTTTAATGTTTGTGTTTTTAAGATAAACAACAAACTTTCAAAAGGTTCTCATTACTATAGTAGTATTATAATATCATTAATAGTAATATTGTTGTGAGGGTTTTGCTACAGAGGAGTAAATTGTTTCATCACCAATTAGAGTTAAGTTATTTTTATTATTAGAGTTATTAAAAATGTTATCACTTTACTTTTTAAACCAAGAATTGTCATTTTGTTTCAAATTAAATAGTTTAGGTAAGACTGCTTATTTTACGTTTTTCTTGATCAAGATATACGGTATACATTCATTATTATTGCTGATAAGTGAATAAGGGATTACTTAAGTCTTTCCTTTTCAAAATGTTTCGAAATCATTTCAGTTTCACTAATTTTTAAAGAGGTATATAATTTAGCCCACGGATCATTTCTCAATTTCGCCCGGTGTTAAAAATATACAAATTTTCGTTTCGAATTCCTTAAAATGACATTGTTTCGTACATTTAAAATGTAGAACAATTTGTTAGAAATTGTGTGCTAATAACATTTACAGAATTAAAAATATAGGAATAAATCTAATTAGCTATTATTAATAGATCAGTATGATCAGTTCCATTTTGCCTTTGCAAATGTATACCTCTTCAAGACTCACGTCTTTGATCCGTGATCTCATTTAGAATCATACATTGCAGCCTTAAATTTCCTTCACAATGTTTAAACATATTATAATAACATTTATAGTACTATTAAACATAGTACTAATAAGATGTAGCCTCCTTTATGTCATCCTGTATCTCCATCTTACATGTTTTAAACCTTTACTTTATTTTTGGGTCATTGGGATGTTTCTTTAATCGTCTATGTAGCTGAATACTTTTATTAATTTAAAAACATAAGTAGCTCGTAATCCAGGGTTTTATTAATTTTTTTATAGACGGTCGGGAATTTGTAACATACGCATAAATCTATATTGTTTTTAAAAAAAAAAAAAAAATGTTTAACAAGCTGAATTTACATTCGCACACATGTAAACATTTGAACAGTCACTCAAAGCATTATGTTTGTTTAGCTTATTATAGTCAATAGTTTTAAAAGGCCTAACTTGAAGTTGCAATTTATAAACTTCTGATAACAATAGGACTAAAATTATTGCACAGTGATCTGTAATGAATCTTGTATTTAATATTTACTTTAAACCTTTCGTTTATTCTGTTGTTGAATCAACGCACGATCAATACATGTTGCTGAATTATTTACTACTCTTGTCAGTTATTTTAATAACGTTTTAAAACCGTAATTTTCCAAAAATGTCGAGTAATTAATTCTTTGTTTAGGGCCTATTGCTGTTTAATAAATCTAGGTGAAAAACTCCTATTAAAATTTGGTCGCATTAGTATCTATCTGAGTAAAAAATTTAATTCTTCTATAAATATATCCGAGCCGCCAATAAACTATAGCCTATATACAATCTGCATAGTGAAAATAAATCAATTTTCTTATTAGCCCAGTCAATAAAGGGCCAAACACACTGAATGTCGGAAGTTTCTCTGGTAAAGCTGAATTTTCTCCCAGTAGTAGATCACTATTAAGAGACAATTTCTCAAAAGTCCCCGAAAATTCCAATGGAGCTTCCCCCCCCCCACCTCCTCTTTAAGTTTAAAAATGAAGACTTTTACGCAATCTCATACAACTTTTTAACCAAAAGTTTGTTAAGGTTATTTTATTTACAGTTTTATTCCCTGATAAATATTCTACAACTTTTATTATAAGATAGTTTATGATAAGTGCAGAAGTTTTTAAGTAAACTAACGAAATGTTGTAAAAAACAATATTTTTTTAGCCACCTATCTAAGTTTTTGCAAAACTATATTTTTATTCGTCACCAAATGAAAAAATGCTACGGATAAAAGTTGTAGCACATATATTCCTGAGTACATTTGTATGTAAACATGTACAATTAAAATGTGTATTACTCTACTAGTAACAAAGAAAACAGTAGCTAGGTTTTGAGTGCATGAGCGCCCGGGAGTCGGCGGGCTTAGGCGAAAGCGTGAGCCGACTGCGCCCGTGGTGTAAGATGAAGAAAAACGGTGCTATAATTTCCTAAAATAATTTTTACTGCGTCCGTTTGATCTAACGTTTCAGGGATAGTTGACATTGTAGGAAAAACTTTATTAGCCCCTATATTTCATGTATTTTAACATACATTTCAAATACATCCCAGAGCTAGCAATGTAGAGTAAGTAACTAGACAAATCATTTCTAAGTCCTGAAAGATTTAGTTAAATCGAAGATTGTAGCGTTAAAGTATGTACTAAGGAAATTTCACAATGAGTTTTAATTTATTGTTCTAAGATAATTTTAAATTGTAATTAGTTTGATAACTTTGTAACAATGGACACGTTAAAATAGTCTTGTGTTTTTTGTGGGGAACAATTAGAAACGAATACTATAGTGGTTGAGAAGGGGCTAAAAACTATTATTGAAACCAGTTTAAGACTCAAAGATGAATTAAGTGAAAAGTTAAAAGGTCAACAAAAAATAACCGACCACAAAAAGTGTAGACTAAACTATACACGGCCGACAACAATCATTTCTAAATCCTGAAAGATTTAGTTACATCGAAGATTGTATCGGTAAAGTATGTACTAAGGCAATTTCACAATGAGTTTTAATTTATTGTTCTTAGATAATTTTAAATTGTAATTGGACAGAAAATCGGAGATTCCTAATATAAATTTACCTTCAACCTCATCATTGCCACCATTGTTTTAAGAAGTACCGAAGAGCGATTTGATTTTAAAGGTGATTGTTTTCTTTGTGGAAAAAACGCTAAGATCGATACAAAAACCCCTTCTCAACGTAGAAAGCCAATACATCTGGTAACAACGATGTATTCAAAATAAATGCAATGAGTTAGACAGTAGTTCGTAATTTAAAACAGCTGCCAGTTTGGCCAGTCCGGGACACGGCGGGTCCATAGGTGGTGGATAATGGAATGGCCTGATATAACAAGGCTAGGTTAAAGCCACCGAACTAAAACTGGCATACAAATATGTGTACAATAATTAATTATGAATAAAATTCAAATCCTTTTTCAATAATGACACAATCAGAAAAACAACTTTTACTGAACATATCACTCTAATGTTATTTTGATTATACACAACTATTTACTAAATTACAAAATAAAGGTGGGCACACTATAGGCTAGTACGATTATAAGTGTTAAAAATAGATGTTGTAATTTCAATATTAATCTCTAATTGAATAGACATACGTGAGATAACGCGCCTTTCGCCTACGCCCACCTACTCCCTGGCGCTCACGCGCTCAAAACCTAGCTACTGTTTTCTATGTTACTAGTAGAGTAATACACATAATTGTACATGTTTACATACAAATGTACTCAGGAATATATGTGCTACAACTTTTATCAGTAGCATTTTTTCATTTGGTAACGAATAAAAATATGGTTTTGCAAAAACTTAGATAGGTGGCTAAAAAATATTGTTTTTTACAACATTTCGTTAATTTACGGAAAAACTTCTGCACTTATCATAAACTATCTTTCAATAAAAGTTGTAGAACATTTATCAGGGAATAAAACTGTAAATAAAACAACTTTAGCAAACTTTTGGTTAAAAAGTTGTATGCGATTGCATAAAAGTGTAAATTTTTAAACTTAAAAAGGGGGTGGGGGGGAAGCTCCATTGGAATTTTCGGGGACTTTTAGGAAAATTATCCTCTAATCAAAGTCTATCACCCTTGAAAAAATCAGCTTTTCCAAAAAGGTTTCCGACACAAAACCTTTATTGACTGGGCTATATTCTGCCACATTAACCGCAGCTACAGTACGTCTGCAGTAATACAATTTACGCAATATGTTTCATAGTGCATACAATGTTTAACGTATATCAAAATACCACCAGCTCTATTATAGTCGTGATTTCTATTTGAATATGAAACAAAATTTTGCAATTGATAAAGACTAGTTCATGCTGTTCGATCCATATCTCAGATCAAACAATACGATGAAGCAGGTTGACAACCAGTTTACAAAATTATAAAAATGTTTCCTAACTTTTTAACATGGTTTCATCCACATACAAAATAAGGTAGATAAAATTTAATTTAAGCGTACATAATAATGTGATAATAACAGCAATTTTAAAATGAAATGTGTGAACAATTGTAAAAAGTTATTAAGTAGAATTACTGCATGGAAAGTTTAACTCAAATGACTACATGTACCAAAAGAAATTTCTGGTTTTCCTTTCGTTCTTAAATAGTTAGTTTATATTTTTGAAATTAAAAGATTTGTTATATTACAGAGACCTTGCAACTAACACATCATGCTCAATTTACAATACTATGAAACTTGATCAACTAAATCGTAAAAGTGCTTCTTGGAGTCTCTAGAATTGAGCAAACACAACGATATTTTAGCACAGAATAGCACCAAAATATTCATTCAAACATGTTGCAACAAATGTACTAGGCCTATTATTGATTTACAAAAAATACTAAACCCAATTCCCACTAAAGCAATTTCATATAAGTAGGGAAATTGTTTACAGTAAACATTTACGTATGTCTTCAATTATACCTTCATGATTCCAACTTTATAAAATCCAAATTATTTTGTAGAATAGGTCTAGATGTCAAAACAATGTTGTTAGAGTGAATGTACCTCTACGTTAGGGTCGAGGGGCTGCCACCCCCTAATAAGGGTCAGAAATAATTCTATTGTTAAATTCATTTCTTAAGACACCCTACTCTACCGACAAACCGGTGTTGTTAACATTTCTACAATATGGTTTCATAATTTTACATTAGGTTCTTATTTTATGTTTTAACTATACTTGCAAAGGAACCTTATAAAGACAACTTCATTTTGATGAAGTTAGTTTGAAAACAATTTGTAAAACTTGACTCAACGAATCTTTTTATACAAGTAAAACGTACTGTATTTGATGCATTGATTGTAGAGAACGTCTACGTGCAGAAAACGGGTTTATAGTTAAATGTTTCTTCCAAAACCTACTGCAAAGTAGGTTTAACTTCTTACAAGTCTATTGTTCAACAGAAAGTAGACCTAATAGTTTTGTCCGCCATCGTTTTTTTTCTTCTTAAAATACAATTATTTATTTATTTTATAATTTATTTTGTAGTCATGTTTTTATTATTGAATTTATGGAGTGACTTAGTCTATTATCACATTGGAAACTACCTGACACGTCCAATGATAGCACATAATTGCAAGACTATTTTACAAAGCAATAGGCCTATATTATACAATAATATATGGCTCAGATTAACTACGATATAGCTTTAATAGTTGCATTTTACTAGTCATTATGTCAAATGCACATGCTATGAGTAGTTTTGACTTCTTAAACGTTTATTTTTGAAGTATTAAACCTATTAGTGAGTACTTTAATTGTAAGCACAATAAATTAAACGCTAAATGATAGCACAACGAAACATATCGCATCTTTAAGGATGTCGTTCTACAGTGGCTGTGTACCAGGAAGAGCGATTCACCTCCGATTTATTGCGAAAATTTTAGTTTGGTAAAATTTCTTCAAAATACAGCTGCAAATTGTAAATTTACTTTTTTACATTTAACTAGTTATGAGATTTTATTTTTTGTGTTATCGTGTTTTTTGGACAATACATGTGTACTACAAAAGCGTTAGGTGAATATAATGATGCAATTTCATTAGCAATATTATTACTGATTTTTATAACTAATTATCTTTAATCAATTTGTCATACCTTTATCCAACGAGAGCATCTAGATAGACTTACTGTAACCAGTTTCACTACCGATCCTAGTAGTTCATAAAGAATACCTCTTTTATTCTTACGCTATGTTTATTTTCTACTGAAACTACTTCTAATTTTTCCTAATTTACAATGTTGCTAACCTTATTACTAATATTTATATCAAATACATTATTTTCATTAAAATTATTGTTCAAAATAATTAACACAATTTTCATTTAAATAGATTAGATTAAATTAGATTCTAAATTATTTAATTGGGTCTAAAAACTATTTAAATATTTGTCTAAAAACTATTTCTTAAAGTGCATGAGGACTTAAAATTTTCAATAGCTAATAATTTATAACAAATAGCTAATAGTTAATAGCTAATAAATTAGTATTTTTCCCAAATTGTGTGTGTTATCACTTATTCTAGTTGTTCTGGGACTGCTTCTTTGAGGAACAAAAGGCACCTGGAATAGCATTTAAAGAAGAGTTGGTTTTGTGGAATTTCATATATTTTCCTGGTCTTTTTAATTTCCGTTAAATGAATCCTTTGCTTGTTAGTGTACAGGCTTGCCTTAATTATCGATACTGATTTTTTTTTAAGATTTATTGAAACCTTTTTTCTTTCATATATTTGTTTTTGGTTTTACCTGGTTTTTGTACAGTTTATACAATTTAATTATCCATAGAAAAAGTTTTGAGTTTGCTTCTTTAACTGAAAATAGCTATTGTAAAGGTTTTATTCAGACCTTGCTTCAGATCTGGTAGTCGAAGTAATGAATTGGAGTAACTACCCTTAAAATTCAATAATAGATACATTTACTTTTTCTATATTCTCAAAAACTACTTTGAAATTGAGTGACTCTAGTTTGCGCCATTCTCTTTCTCTTTAATAAGATTTTCAATGGTGGATTACAAGACCTACCTTTATATTTGAAATTGTTTACCACCCTACCCCCTTCAAGAATCCCAAAATAAGAAAGGTTCAGATATGCCAAAAATTGGTTCTGTTATGCAACGCAAGATATATACAAAGCTTATGAATAACAAAAACAATAAAGGGGGTTTAAGCGACTTTATGAATACTGTATAATGATGTCATTTCAATTATTAGTTTGTGAATGTTAAGACTTACAGAACTATATAACTATATAGGGAGACATGTTCGTGCCTGTACGTTCCGATGTTTTATTTGTAGGCCCTATTACAAAGACAGTAATTAGATTTTCAGAGATTAAATTGTTTTAAATAAAGTTTAATTAACGATTGGCAGATTACCTATTTAGGCTGTTCTAAATAATTTTGCCTCAACCTATATACTGTTTCCTTTAACACTCTTTCTCACAGAACAAATAATATGGTTTCTATCTTTTTATAAGAATATTTCTGACAACTTTGTTTATTAGAGCTGGAATATTGTATGGGTTATTTTCGAAATAATCTTAATTAAACCTTAAAAGAAATACATTGATGGAATTATTTTTAAGGTTTAGCTTTTTAATCTATTTTGCTTACTGAACTGACAATTAAGATGGAGGTCAGTTTCATATCAAACACATTCAAAACTATTTTATTTTATTCAGAAATTATTTTAAATTTCATTATTAATTATTATTAGTTACAATTTTAGGTTTAGAAGAATCGGAAGATAACCCTGCAGAAATCATACAATCTTTGACCAAGTGGGCTCAGTTTGACTGACGAGTTTCACTTCAACATCAAACCATTTAATAATAAGTTTTTATGAAGTACCTTCCTACTATTACACAGTTTGTATACTTACAACTATGCTGTTTATCATTTTGATTTAACCAATATAACCTAACGTTAACGTTTTACATATGTCTGCGCAGACGTGTGAAGTGTATTTACTATGATTTCAATAAGAAGACGGCTGGTTTCGTTCATTCATCACAGCTTTTCTCATAACTAACTATTAAAAAAAATTACTTTTGTATAAATTGTACAGAATTTTATCTGATTTTTCATTGTATAGCATATCTTTTATAGTGAAGTGGTTACTTTTAGTGTTATGAAGGAAAAGTCTCTACAAAAAATATGATTTTAACCTTTTTAGAAAAAAAAACCCTATTTTTCAACTCTCTTTGAGCGGAAACCATATATTGCACCCAAAAAACAAAAAAATGTAAAAAATCTAATAAGAACATAAATTTAAGATAACTTTCTTGTCTTTATTTTATTGTAGTATCACATTTTATGTAAATCGCTTACTTTGTAAGTTATAAGAAAAACACTAAAAACCCACGTGATTTTTAGTGGTTTTTTGAAGATTTTTCATATTTGCTGAAAACAATTTTGTTGGACAATTCAGATTCGTATTCAGCACCCCAAAAACACAAGGTAAGCCACTAAAAACAATAGCACCAGAATTTTCCACCTCCAGCCATTTTTGAACACCATTTTAATGGACTATAAACCGTAGCGTTAGACGACCGTAATATCACTAAAAATGTATGCAGTTCAAAACTTCCTTCGAAAACAATAATTGTTTAAATAACAAAGCATTAAACAAGATCTTCTGTTTTAACTGAATATATGTATTTAGTATAGTATACGTACAACTAGCACGGGTCGTCAGTCGGTCATAAACATTGCTTACCCGATTGTTAAGGAGGGGGAGAGGATCAAGAGTCAGACTGCCATTTATGAAAGGTTACATGGGTATTACAGGGGAAAGCGATAAAATTTAGCTCCGAGCTTTTTAGTGAAAATACCAACACTCTGAACATAATTTAAGGGAGTATTTTTAATTTAGCACTTTTTAGGATTGTTTGTTTATTTTAATTTTAGACTAAGCTCTTAAAATGGTTTTATTTTTTCTTTAATCAAGAAAACATTAGTTTTATTTAATCAAAACATAATAAGTTTGAGAGCAAACTTCGATTTGTTTTTAACGAATTAGCTAATTTTTCAATACAACCAGATATTATAGTTTAAACGGAAATCTGCATAAACACCGATGAAATAAATTATTGCTGCAATATAAATAATTATAAATCTAAATCAATAATTTGTAATCTATATAACCTCAAGACGCTACTTTGGGGCAAAATATGAAATCACTAAGACTATATTGTTATTACTAAGTTGTGAGTTCCCTATCATTAATACGTAAAAATAATTGCAAATTCCGTATTTAAATTAATTGAGTATTATATTAAATTGTACACAATCTCGAGAAATACAATCAAATTGAGGTAAAATCATCGAAAAATAGCAACAAAACATGTAGGATTATTCTTTAATAAATAATTCTACACATTGAATAGAATAGAGCCCAAACTTTTCCTATTTGTGTCATATAAGTGTAACGTTGTGCCTTCGAGTGGTTACTTGTGGTTAAAATGATAAAAAACAACTTCATAGTCCATACTCTTCCTAGAATAAGAATTATTCATGTGCAACTTTTCTTTCCATGTAATTCCATCTATACATTTACACCTATACACATTGTTAACTTGTAAAAGGGATTAATATATGAAAAAGTTTGATTTGTTTTCATAAGAATAGTAACGACTAGGTCGCTTTCAATTTATTAACAAAACCATAACGATAAACTCAAATAAAATAATTTCAGTGTTTTAAAATAAAAATTATAAGTAGGTTCTGTCATTATATAAACGTAAGCTACAAAGGTTTGCAACAAAAATTACTGAACCTTGAAATATTCTGCAATTAAAACATTATATATATTTTCAGGTGTCTCAACACCCAAAAACGGCAAAACCCTGGTACACATTGGGAGGAAAAATACTCTTTTCCTCCAGCTAGTACTTTAAGATGTATTTTCTGCTTCATATAGGGTAGAAAGAACAACTTATCCTGCGGGTGGGTCCTCGCTGCACTCGTGTTGTAACACTTCCTTTTCAGGACTACAAAGGCATACTGTCTTTTTTTATAAATAAATTACGAAAATAACAAAGTTCGAATAATTTTATGTGTGGACCATGATAAACGGTAACCTAGTAAGTAATCAGTAATGGAAAGCAATCAGAGTACTAAAAGAGCAAAGTTAATGACAAAATACGATTTTGCTCAATGTTTTTGCGGTGCAAACAAGACTCACAGGTTTACGTAACTGGTTCTTGCAATTTTCGTTTCTGTAGTGAATATTTCCAAATCAAGTTGGCGCAACTTAGTTATTCATAATTGAATTGTTTCTAATTTTACATCATATCTAATTAATTTTACATTAAATTTAAATGTCTTGAAAATGTATTAAACTATTCTTTAGGCATCATTTCTTTAAGTACCTTAAAGTTAATACATCAAGAAAAAAATATTCTGGGGCCGCTCAAATTTGTATTGTTATTCTGGTTTTGTCTAAAGTAAAAATGGGCTATGGAGTGTATATCCGACTCCCCAAGCTTACAAATCCTAGAAATGATTCAATTGACATGAAAGTGAGAAATGTAATGAATGTTTGGCTCTGTGTAACCAAGTGAAAAACGTTTCCAGTCTCTGACCACTGTGCGTCGGTTTGTCTGTAGGCTTGTTTATGGTCGAGAATAAAGCTAGATGCATTTACGATGTTACCTGATCCCACCCTCGCCCTTCCAATGTACTTTCACTCCAACGTTATACTTTACTTTTGCCATTTTGTCAATAATATATTTAACCTTTCTTTAAACTAGGACAATTAAGGTAGGAATTTTATCCCCACTGAAATGCGTACATTTTAATCCTTACTATAAATTATTATCCAGTCAGTATGAAATATTGTTAGTTTGAATTCACTTAGTAAATACTGTTGAAAAAAATGTTTTGCTGAAAATGTATTATAATACCGTAGTCTTTATTATCCAAATATGTGTACTTTTCTGGAGTCTTCAAGAAGTAGTTTTACTATCAATAAAATCTGGTTTCATCTTCTTGTAAATTGAACATATGTTACTTGCTTCAAGGTTTTTATTTGTCAATCATTTTTTGTTTTATAATATACACTTATGGTTTCAGAAACGAATTACAACCTAAGCAAACCATTTGAATACACAAACTACATTACGATGAAACTTCTCTCGAAATTAGTCAAATCCAAAAGCAAATCCCTGTCACTGTTATAAATAACTTAGTTTGTTATTGTTTTGAAAAGTCATTTTGAGAATCAGACTTACGTTTGTGAAAATTTTTCTAAATGAAATGCACTTCAAAAACCGGAAGATATTAGTTTTATTTTAAACCATACGCAAATATGTGTAGTATAGTACATATTGTAACTACAAATTATTAATACATTAATTATTCATATTAAACTTAGAGTAGTAATTTCACAATATTTTAGTTATATTTTGTAACAATAATTTAAAAAACGGAAGTGTTCTACCATCGGCTTTCTCTTTGATAATTCATTTAGGTAAATTACGTTCGAATTTGATGTTTAATTTTAATTTTCTAACTTATTTTTCTGGTGATATCACATACGGTCACATACACGGATATAATTCAAATTTAGTTTTAACTTGTGGAGGTCAAAACGTTCTTTATATTTACTAAATAGTAAAATATTGGCAGCCGTGTTACTGCCGTTAGAAGTGAAAACTTTTTAGCTTCATATACGCCTAGTTAACTTTATATTCGGGTTATTAAGAAGTATTTTTACTTTCTCTCTATAACTATAGTTTAGAGAAAGTATAGAGATCGCAAAAAAATCGATGTTGAGATTTTTGTGGAAATATCTGTTTTGGGACCCCCTGAGTCCAAAAAAGTAGTTTTTACAAAATGTCTGTCTGTCTGTATGTCTGTATGTATACAAAGCTAGCGAGAAAACTAGTCGATCGATTTCGAACAAATTTGCACCAGACATGTCAATTAGGCCTATATAGATGCACGAAAAAAGGTTTTGAAAAACAATCCCTTTTTGGCCAAAAAAAACATCAAAAAATTAGTTATTATTTTTTTATAATTAAACGGGCTCTAACGATTTTGATAAAATTTGGCTATTTGTAGACCTTAATGTACCCTTACCAAATGCAAAAAACAGCATCTTTCTAAAAATTCTCGTTTAGCTAATAATAATAATAATTATAATATTAACAGATTTTTATGTTTTTTTTGTCCGAAAATTGTGTTGTTTTTCAACATTTTTAAAACCCTTTTTTCGTGCATCTAAACAGGCCTAATTGACGTGTTTAATGAAAATTTTTTCGAAATCGATCTAATAGTTTTCTCTCTGTCTAATAATAATAATATTTATTAGTTAATCTCCTACTATAATATCACCACTCCTACCCCTCCTACAATTATGAAGTTTAGTCACAGTGAATCTGTTTAATAATTTTAATATGTTTGTGAGAATGTATGTGCCAGTTCTAGGTACCGTTTATTTTAAATCAATTTTTTAATGTTCTAATGGAGCCTTACATAATTGCGGAGATGCGACGGAGCCTTAAATAATTGTGGAGATGCAATGAGCCTTAAATCTTTGCGGATATGCGTCGGAGCCTTAATAAATGCGGGGATGCGACTGTGTCTTAAATAATTGCGGAGATGCGATGGAGCCTTAAATATTTGTGGAAATGCGGTGGAGCTTTAAGCAATTGCGGAGATACGGCGTAGCCTTAAATATTTGCGGAGATGAGCCGGAACCTTAAATCATTGCAGAGAACGGTCTGAGCTTTAAAAAAAGTGTATCCGTGTGGTGACGATGACGGTGATGCGAGTTCAATCATTTTACTCCATGCAAAATAGTGCCCAACGTGCCTAAAGATGTTTTCACTTTAAAAGGCATAGTTAGAAGACATTTTTGGAAACTCGATTTTTGTCCGTTTTTAAGATGTCACGATCATATACAATGATAGTTTGAACGTAGCTCTAAGTTAAGAACTCAAGCAATTAAGCCATTTTTCTAAATATTTTTGAAATTTATATTAAAGTACATGTATATGCAGTAAATAACAATTTCTGTATTTGGGGCGTAGTCCCATGGCTCTTTAGATGGCAAACCATACCACGATGTCGGCTAATATACCCAGGATCCACCATAGGTAAATAAATTGAAGTTGTTTACAATTTATAAACAAAAAAATCTAAATTTCCGTATTTGGGGCGTAGCCCCTACTCTAGAACAGACCCGAACCATACCATATAGACTACCTGTACACTCAGACGGCATCAAATGTAAATAGAGTGACAAGTTTCATAGTTTATATGCAGTAAATAATAATTTCTTTATTAGGGGCGTAGCCCCATTTTTCTTTAGATGGCAAACCATACCACGATATCGGCTACTATACCCAGGATCCACCATAGTTAAATAAATTGACGTTGTTTACAATTTATAAGCAAAAAATCTAAATTTACGTATTTGGAGTGAAGCTTCTATTCTAGAATAGACCCGAACCATACAATGTAGACTACCTGTACACTCAGACGGCATCAAATGTAAATAGAGTGACAAGTTGCACAGTTTATATGCAGTAAATAACAATTTCTGTATTTGGGGCGTAGCCCCATGGCTCTTTAGATGGTAAACTATACCAAGACGTCGGCTACTATACCCAGGATCCACCATAGGTAAAATAAATTGACGTTGTTTACAATTTATAAACAGAAAATCTAAATTTCCATATTTGGGGCGTAGCCCCCATTCTAGAAAAGACCCGAACCATACCATGTAGACTACCTGTACACTCAGACGGCATCAAATGTAAATAGAGTGACAAGTTTCACAGTTTATATGCAGTAAATAACAATTTCTGTATTTGGGGCGTAGCCCCATGGCTCTTTAGATGGCAAACCATACCACGATGTAGGCTACTATACACAGGATCCACCATAGGTAAATAAATTGACGTTAATTACAATTTATAAACAGAAAATCTAAATTTCTATATTTGGACGTAGCCCCTATTGTAAAATAGATGAGAACAATACCAAGTAAACTAGCGATAAACTCGGACGTCATGTAAATAGGCCGACAAGTTTTACACTTTATAAGCAGCAAATACAAATTTCTGTATTTGGGGACGTAGCCCAATTGCGATATAGATCCGAACCATACTATAAAGTCGGCCGCTATACGTTATTGTTAATTAGTGTAAACAAAGTTATAAAATGGTTATATAAACATCAATACCCGTATTTGGGGCGCAGCCCCTTTGCATAATAGATCCGTACCAAACCATGAAGTCAATGGCTCTACTCTCTCGTCATCAAATATAATACTGTACTTAAAACGCATTAAAACATGTTACTAAACATACACTTGTTTAGCATTACACAATGACCAGGCGAAGGAAGCATTGCGTTTTAATTAAACAGTTCGTTTTGTTAGTAATTTGTTTTCAAATCAAAACTTAATAAGAAACAATAACACAAAGCAAACCAAGGCGTTTGCCTTCAGGCAATTTCCCCTCAAGCCACGTCAGCCAATAGCAGAGCTGTTACCCCCACAGAACTTCAAAGGGAAAGTAGACCATCAAGTTCTGTTAGTTTATAAATTATTATAAGCGGATCATCAAGATAAGCTCTTTTCACGAGGACCATCAAGTTCCAAAATTTCGACTATAATGTATTTTTTATGGAATATATGTGTACGAATCCTTATAAATGAACCAAATGACATATTATAGTCAATAGCATATTTATATAAACCTGTTTAAATGAAGAGTCCCATGGACCATCATTATAGTGTACAGTTTACAAGACCATCACCTTCCGCTCAATCATGAATATATATATATATATATATATATATATATATATATATGTATATAATGTGTTCGCACTCTAGCGGCCATATTTTAAGTCCGATTTGGCCCAAATTTGGTACACGTGTTGGTTGTTTATGTCACTCGGACGAGTTCGTTAGCCAAAAAATCCAACAACCGGAAGTACGTTTTTTACCGGAAGTAACTATTTTTTTAGATTTTTACTACGAGAATGAAATGTTTTTAGAGTTTTTCTAAAAATATAAATGTAGGATGTTATTCTGCACATTTTGTTTTTTTTACGCGACCTTATAGCTCGCTTGGTTCCCCCAAAATTGACCAAAACGTGAAATACCATAAAAGTGCCCGGTTCGAAGCCAAGTGGTGCAAACTGGCGAGGCCACCAGGAGGAAACAAATTCTACTAATATATTGCGTACACACAAACAGCTGTTCAACGCCTTCGTGAGTAGACCTATTTCCCAAATTGTTGGTTGAAACCCTAAAACATAGACATATAAACTTAATTTTGGCAATTTGCTCAACTCACGTCAGCAGTCCAGCTGCGTGGTCGAATTATTTAAGTTAAATCTATGTCCCTTGGGACTAAAGCAGATAAGTACGAGGGTTAGAGTGCTGAATGAATGGGATAATTGTTTTGTGAAGTGCAACTCCGTGTTACCACTGTAACAAAGATCAAGTCTCTTCCTTAGGGCAATTTCACACAATTATCTCAAAACTTCAAGCTAATAATAACTATTAATTGATTCACCTTGTGAAAGGAATTCATGCTGACCAAATTTTTTAATAATAATAAAAAAAACAGTTAATACTCTTTTTATTTTCTTAAGGAATGTTTTGTTATTATTTGCCTGCTCAAAAAATCCTCATATTTTCAACCCGATATTGTTTCTTATCCTCTGTCATGAGCATGGAAGCAAACTGTGTTGGCAGCACTATTCATTCCCAGTTTTTTGTTAGATCTTTTGACAAACAAAACAAAATATTGCTCTTTTCGGCCATTTCTTGGATTGTTAATCAACTACTTAAAAGCATAAGATCTAAAACTCCTGAAGACAATTTCCATGTGTTTAGTTTCTAAAAATCTATTTACTCTAAAAATAAAGTCAAATATTAGGTGAAATGTGTTCATTTTATATAATTTTTAAACAGACAAAATTTTAGTCATCCATCAAATTATTTTAATAATTATTAAAGAGAAAGATACATTATATTTTAGCATTGTATAATGAATACATAGTTGATTAGAGATAGGAAATGTAAGCAGAAGGTTACATGAGAGTTTAACTGCTTGACTTGTTGACTTTATACCACTATTAATAGATAACTCCCTGTGGGGTCAAATATTTTATTTAATATTTGATGTGATAGAGACTTAATATTTGTCCTTACTTTACTAGTATTAATCAAAAGTATTGTTGTTTGAAATTGCAAAAAGAAGATAAAAATGTTTACATTTTTTTCTATAAAATGAAATGTCACTTCTTAATGCTTGGTAATACCATTTTAAAATCACTTTTTACATTGGTGATATAAGAATATACTGATATGATTTTGAGCAGTTTTTCAGAATTAAATCTATGCATAATTTTTATTTTCCAGATTTTACTAGTCATTGGCTAAGTTTGGTTTTTATATTTAATATGAGCAGACTACTACTAAGTAATGTACATAATGGATGTCTCTTGTTTGGTCTAGTAATACTTCTGTAGCCATGAAAGTAAGAGGTGCCATGTTAATCATTAATTCAAAACTTAAGAACTGTCATGATGTAAAAGAAAAGTTTATGACAGATTTAGTTAGTGGGCAACTCTTAAAAATGCAACTCATTAACTCATTGACAGAAAGTATAAAAAAACTAAATTATTTTATTTTGTAAAAATTTTAAAATTATAAATCTAATATTTATTTTTAAACTATAAATTATAGTGTAATTCAGCCACCTTTAATTAAAATCACAGATTTTTACATTTTAAATACAAAAATTATCTCTTTGAATTTGATATCACTTTATTAAGAAAAACCCAGACTTTATATTATGAAAACTATTGTTAGCAAAATATTCTGTGAGACAAATCCCATTCACTGTAAATCGACCACTGCTTTTAGTAAACATTTTGAAGTGTCTTTTAAATGTTGTAATTATTAGTGTGCTTATCAATATATTATACAAGCAGAATATGTAATAGCTCATTTGGTATGTTGTGGCTGTTTCAGACTTCTAGGTCTTTTAGCTTGCTAATGCCATTGGCTTTTTCCTTATATTATTCCCAAACCCAACCCAATCCTTTAGCCTTACAGACTTGAAGTAAGGTTAGTTTAAGTAACTACAACAAACTTTAAAGGTAATTTATAAGCTAAGCCTTGATTAGAATAACTTTTTTTATTATTACAAAATGACTATAAATTAAATACTTTAAGAAACAACTGCAGATTTAATAAATTATATTGCTATAAATTCTTTAGATAAACAAAAAGGTGTTACACAATTATGTCTATATCCCTTAGCATATTTCATGTCTGGCTATAATTTATACGTATATCATATCATATACAATATCATGTTTATTATATTACTTAATTATTTGTAGCATATATAACAATTAAGAGATAAGTAAGCTTACTTGTCTGTAATGAAAAATAGTTGTATCCCACACTAGAACATTTTCTACATTTGCTATTAATTACTTCAGCAATCATAACCACTAATGATGACTGGAACTAAACATACATTTATACATGATTGTTACCCTCCTGAACTGTAATAATTAAACTAGGTTGCATACCGTTATCAACTGTAAAGTCACAAGAAATATAAAACACAAACAACAAAAAGCACATCCAACATTAAATAAAACAATACATGTCTAACATTAATAAATAAATGACACATATGAGCATGCTGGCCAGCCGGTTGAACGGAAGTAACCTTCTCGCAATTGCTACCTTTATCTCACCCCACTTGTTTAGTTTGGATGTGTCTTATCTTACTATCTGGGCTGTGTGTACTTATACGATTAATAGCGTTGAACAATACGTTAGAATTATACTTTAAATTCTCATTAAGAGTGTTGCCAGTGTCGTATTTAAATGCGTTGTATATGTGCATTTCTTCCAAACTAGACTTAAGGCCCGCGCACACCAAACGCGGGAAGCGGTAGCGACGCGAATTTAGTTCCAGGAAGTTTCCGCGCGGGACTGTAAAACAACGGCGGGATATGAGAGAGCGCACACCAAACGCGAATCGTTCGCGCGGGATCGTTACGCAGCGTCATCCCGCCTGGTTCGCTGCATGCAGCGTTTTCCCGCGCGAATAGTTCGGGAACCGTACAGTCACTAGTCACGCAACAGGTGTCTACTCGTACTAGGTAGGCAGTGCTTTGTGCTTTGATTGTGTAGACGTATGTTTAGAGTAACTATGAGTAATTTAACAGAAATGTTATTAGAGTGTGTGTACACGTATCCAGTCCTTTATGACTTAAATAATAAGGACTACAAAAACATCAAGAAGAAAGATCGGATTTGGGACGAGATTGGGAAAGAGTTGAAGGTACCTGGAGAGTTGGCCTACGTGTTGACAGCTATTTCTTTTGGTTACATTTACATTTTAACATCCCCTTGGATTCACCTTGGTATGTGTTCAGTGCTGTGGTGGAGCTTTTGTATTTTGTAGGATGAAAGTGTTTACTCTTGATTGTAATTCTAATTGTTTTGATCAATGAATTAAATGTACACAGCTACTCACTGGTACATATTTTTAACAATTCGCCAAAAATAGTAATTCTATCCCAATCCAAAAGTGTTCTGTACCTTTTTTGTAGAGAAAGGTTTAAAGAATTCATATATGCAATTAAAAATATTATTGATGTAAAATTGTAAAAGTTATTAGCTCAAGAAACAAAAAACGTTCAGTAGCGAAAGGAAAAAGTTCAATTTTAGGCCTTCATAACTAATTGTAAACATTTTTTTGGTATTTTTTCGTAAGCGTAAAAAAGTTTCGTAATTTAGTTCTAAATAGCAACAAAGCCTCTTCTTCATCAGATGACATTGCGAGCGACGAACGATGAGAAGGTAAGTACAACTGACCACAACACTGTCACCTTACCGACTGAGTTCGCCGCGAAACTGTGTGTGCACCACCTAAGATCCCGCGCGAACAGTTCCCGCGACTAAATTTCTTGGAATTATAAAATTCGTGTCGCTCCCGCTTCCCGCGTTCGGTGTGCGCGGGCCTTTAAAAAGATACTTTTGGCATTTGTGTAAAATATCCATAGTATTCTTTGATATCTTTAACCTTGTGAAAATTTTGGACTAGGTGCTCGTCCAACTTACATTTTATTAACTGCGACTTTCTAGAGATATGTTCGCAAAATCTAGTTTTAAATAACCGACCCGTTTGTCCGATATAAAATTTAGGACAGTCTGAACACCTGATTTTATAAATTCCTGTTTTTTTGGAAAATGTCCTTCTTTTTGTCATTCATTCTACGTTCCACTAATCTTTCTAGTCTGTTGGAGGTGCTGCAAGACAATGTAACGTTCTTTTTCCTCAACATCTAGAGAGGCGGATTAGCAATGGGGTTCCCCTGTCGAGTATCCTATCCAATATCTATCTCAATCACATCGAAAACACGCACATCTTTTCACCGAAGAACACACAAGCGAATAGGATTTCACTGTACCACCGTAACGTTGACGACACTATTATGTTCTATAAGGATAACAATAGACAATTGGGAATACTTAATAAATATTTGAATGGTATAACCCCCAAATTGAAGTTTACACTGGGGGATTGAGGCAGAATTAATTTCCTTGTCCTGATTTTGAAAAAACATGAAGGTAAACTCGTATACAATATATAATGCAAACCTTCGGCTATGGACCATTCAATTCACGCCACTTCATACCCCTTATGTTACACAAGATGGCCGCATTCCACAGCTTAGCGAACAGACTTCTAACAGTGCCTCTTGATAGGGATGGTTACAACTCTGAACCATCTACTTTTAACATATAGCTGTAGAAAATGGTTCCAACAGCACAATAGTAGATAGTATCATCCGCAAACATATAAATAAACAAAAGCATATTTTAGTACCCAAGTTTAAACAGAAATTTGTATGTGTCGAGTATGGAGATACCTTACATTATACTACTAAAAAAATTTCCTTCTGAAACCGGTTATCGCCAAAAAAAGGATTCAGAACTGTTGACGATACCTAAGGTACGTAACCTAGTTTAAACATAAATCACACAGTCGCTCCTTATTGACACATAGGTTGGTTCACTGCAGCTTGCACTTGTACATTAATATTTACATCATAATACTTAATTTATAAAAGAACCAACATTACTTAAAAGATCGTTTGTACGAATTCACTAATATAAAAACCAAATGCATATATACATTAACAAGAATAAATCAAATTAATTGCTGATATACTCTTATAAAAGTTTTAATCTAACTCATTAACAGAGATTACACAATCAAACATATATACTACTTCTATTTTTGTCATTCATATGTCCAAGAAAAAAAACTCAACCTCTGATTTACAATTGTCAGGCCAGAACAAAGGAAACACAACCGTATTATTACATTTAGAACTACTGAAAACAATTATTATTACAACAAAAAAATATGAAAAGAACCGTGTTATGTTCGTTGTTACAAAAATAAAATATGTTAAAAAACGGGAAAAAAGAGATTCGAAAAATATTTCAAAGTTAAAATATAAAAAAAATAAATTATTTATATTTAAAAAATTATGTAGTACTTGAATTTAATTCATATTTATTATTCATTATTTAGTAGTACTTTTATTCAAAATTATTTAGTTACCAAATTTCAACAAAAAACACTTTATAACCTTAATTTCAATAACTCACATCTATTTCCAAACTAACCTGTGTTCCAATGAGGTGATTTTATCTTGCATCTGTTCACTTATCTGTGATTATTTCATGACATCAGGTGTACAGTTCTAATTTAGCACAGTCCACCGATGACCATTCCCAATTCCACAGACTGACAATGTTGACAATCTATGAAGATAGAGTTTGGCGGGCAAAGCAATGTTTCGCAATAAATTTACTGCTACGTGTGCCACCTTTGCTATTTGCATATCTCTTTATATATTAATTATTAAACTAAATTTTGTGGGTTTGTAAACTGTAAAAGTACTCATATTTGTGAAAATGTGGTCAATAATGAAAGTCTAGATTGGCATGATGATCAATTTTATCGATTGAACAACACACATCAGAAGCGAATATCATCAACAAAAAATATCTAATACAACAAATCATAATTTTACAAGTTACAAAACATCAATTCTGTTATAGAGTTAAAATATTTAAAGAGGCAATAGTCATTCGAAACAAATTTTAAGTTAAAAAAATTATTAATTAGATATAAATTTTTAAATTAAGCAGACAAACTTATCATTTTTTTACAAATACTTCTTTACTTTTTTTAAATAATGTATTTTTTATACTTGCAAGTTGTTTGTCAGGGCCCAAAAATTACAAACTCTTCTGCGAGATCACTTCACTTGCTTACTTTCGCCATCTTCCACGTTGTATGTTGCCACAAGCCTAGTTTGCATCGATGTGCACTGAAATAATCAATCCTCTCCAAAAAAAAAAAAACAACAAACAGTAGGCTATATCCACTATTTCAAAACATTTTTTTAAAACTTGCCCTTAGACTACAAATTATTAACACCGATATACATTCCTTACTGAAATGTATTTAAAAGAGAACGAGAAAACATCTTACGTTCTACCACAACCATGTTTCTTTTTAAAAGAAGAAGGAACTATGTCAACTCCCACAATGCAACATAAAAGTTCTTAAAGAGATTGCTTTTGCACACTTGACCTTTGGCATTTTTCACTTTGTAGTATTTAGCCAATTGTATAATACTACAAAAATTAATGAATTTAAAAGAATTATATTATATTTTATTTTGTCTGCTTTTTTGATTATATTATTAAAATTAGTAAATATTATGATAGTACTATTTTCTAGTGGTCTGTTTTTTAATTATTTTATTAATAAAATTTGAATGAGTATTATTTTTTTATTTTTAATACATATACAATTCCTTTATCCTTTATCCTTATATTTTTCAACCTTTAAAGTTTACCAATTTTTAATAGTCTAGGCTATTCTAGTGAAATTTTTGTATGCACCTCCTTAACCAAATTACATTACATACGATTTCAAGGACTTGCATAAAAGGTTACAACCACCACACAAATACTCACACATACAATTAGCCATATTGATCCATCGATATATGGAAGTACATAATTATATTTTGACTGTTTTTTAAACTTTCTTAAAAATTTGTTTTGTAATCTCCAAATCAGAAGTAAGATCTTTATTCATTGTTTAGCTTTAGAACTACTTTAATTAATCAACATACCTTAATGTAAAGATCTTTGAAAAAGTTTTCTTAATTTTTGTTCTTCTCAAAAATTTGTACTTATACTTCTAAGTGCCATACTTGTGACTATATGGTCAGTCTCACCATTTCCACATGTTTTAAAAAATTGTCTGAATACTTTATATACAAATAAATGTTGCAGTGGTAAAGTATTTAATTTGGTATACAAAGGAAATAAGGAATCGCTTTTCTGTTTAAGCAGTATTGTGACAAATTAATTTTACTTTGTTCACAATTTATCAGTTGTGTCTAAAGGCATCGCCCCTGAAATGAATACCACATTGCAGCCTAGAGTGTGCCATATATTGTCTGTAAATTTAAATCTTGGTAAACTGCATTAAGGAACTGAAGCTCAAAAATGTATTAAGATAATAATGTTTAGTAGTTTATTTTGTATGAAATAGTAGAATACAAAGTCCAATGAAGTGATAATTCTCCTACGACTCATTTGTTTGATATGAATGTCCCACTTTTCATTCTTGATATTGTCTCCACTTGCCCTTTATGAAATGGAGTTAGTAACATCTATATATATGTATATACTATCTGGCCCGATCCGGCTTTGCACAGATAGACATATCAAAGTTAAATGTATATTAACAAAAAATATATTATATCAATAAATATATTATAGCTGGCCAAACGTAAGCTGGCACTTTTCTCCTAGGTAGAAACCCTGTATTCGTCGTTCTGAAAATATCGACGGCCAAATTAACGCTGGGCATAACCATCGGCCCGTTCTATTCAGCCACCTCTTAGCCTCTGGTTCTCAGTTAATGGGCATGCAGTCGTTAACTCGCTGTTGTAACTCGATGGAAAGGCTTCAGTAAAATAAAATTTAGATATTCTTAATCTACATAAAGTACGGAATCTAACAGTAAAAAAAACTTTTATTTTAACATTTATTTCAAATTTTTATAATTGAAAATATTTGAGAATTATCACAGACTGACATAGAAAAGTTACTAAGCGAGGAAATTTTTTATTTTTGGGTTATAAACAAACTTCCAGCGGGAAAGTTGTAGCCAATGAATTGATCTAAACTATCCAATTCACCGATTTGTGATAAAATGATTACATCATTATGAAATCATTTTTTAAATGAGCGCGAGGAGGTTCGGCGCCACAACTCCCTAAGTACAGTTGATTGATACGGGAATAACGTATATGTACATATTGTTATTTTAAGGTAATATAGTAAATCACTTGTTCCCAGGTAATTATGCCAGCTAGAAAAAAAGTAAGCATTTTATTTTAACACAAACTAATTATAATTTATAATTAAAATTTGATATTATTGAAGTGGACACAAAAAGTTAAGTTGGAGGTTAACGCTTAAAAATAATATCATTATTACGTACATTCAAAGAAATAAAATTAGAGATCAATGATAAGCCACAACTGAACACAACTAGGGTGTAAACTATTAGTCATGAGGCCATCACCCACGTGAGTCACCGGACGCGGGTGGGTCAATGTATTCTGAAAGGTTTTTACCTGCATTCCACCCTCCCCTCGCCATGGGTCCGTCGCCTCGGCTCGCCAAGCCCAAGTGCCAGCTTACGTTTGGCCAGCTATACACTATGTATTTCTTATGGGGATTTTTAGTAACTTTGACACCCCCAAACCTCCCCTAAAATTTTGAATTTTTTTAAACCCTTTCTTAGAAAGCACCTAGGGCTCTATAAGAAGCTACATACGGTACTAAATTTCATTCCAATCCGTTCCGTGTTTTTTTTTAGTAACTTTGACTCTAAAAACCCCATTAAAATTTACAATTTTTTTTTAAACCTTTCTTAGCGAGCACCTAGAGACCTAGAGGAAGCTACATACCAATTTTCATTCCAATCCGTTCGGTGTTTTTTTTTAGTATCTTTGACCCCCCCACCCCAAACCCTCTAAAATGTAGAATTTTTTTTAAAACCTTTCTTAGCGAGCACCTACGGCCCTAGAGGAAGCTACATACCAAATTTCATTCCAATCCGTTCAGTAGTTTTAGATAAATCATGATCAGTGAGTCAGTGGATTTGGCTTTTATATATAGATAGATAGATATAAAGAAGAAAAGTCTGTGGGTATGTATTATCCAATTTGTAAGTGTATCCAATTTGATCCAAAATTACACATTACAACATTAATCAGATGTAATAGGATCTGATTAGGTATAGTAATTAATGAGCACAAGAGGGAGCTATTATTATTTTGATTACTTGAATTTAAGGGGTTAACGTGGGGTAACTACCCTAAAACATTAAACTTTAATTCCTGTGAGAATAGAGAGCTAAAATTTTACTCAAATTACCCTTTTGTGATACATAAACATTAGCTCCCTCGCATTTTGATTATTTACATTTAATCAATTGGATAACAATCTCTAAAACTATAAATATTTATTACTTTACTTCCCTGTTCAAGCTAGAGAGCTCAAATTTGGTACATTTATTTCATAAATGTTACGTGGAAAAAGTAAATCCATTGAATTTCGGTCACTACCGTCTAAGTAGTAAAAAAGAGGTAACTATCTGTTTACAATATATATAAATTCCTACAAGCTAGATAGCTGAAATTTGCTACATTATTTTTAGATGATATACAAAAAAAAAAAAGGAAAATAATTTGCATTTTGATTACTTGAGTTTAGGGGTGAAATGGGATAGCTTTCCTTAAAAAGTTAATAATAATTTGTACACTTGCTATGAAGTTAACTCTTAAGTTATATGAAAACCAAAAAATATTGCATTTTCATTATCTGAAGGGAAAAATACTTTTTGTAGCCATATTGTAGGTAAAATTTAATATAGATGTGAAACTCACCTCAAAACCTGAGTTTTAATTTGTATTGTTCCAAATTTATGAGTAATGAACTAGTGGAAACATAATTTTTAACGCTTTCTATCGCATTTTTAATCATATATGTAGGGCTTTATATGGGAAACATAGATTGATTTGGACAAAACTCTCTATGCATTCTTGTGCCAAGAAACCAAATCTGAAATCGTTTTTTGTATTGCATGAAATTATAAGGCTTCATATTTACCTGATATTCCCTTCATTCATTATCTACATCTGCGAGCAAAGCCATTAGTACCATTAAATATAGTTTTAGTACCATTAAATATAAAAACAACTGTACTTATTTGATTAAAATATATATTAATAATTCCTTAAAATAATGACAAATTCACAAATGTGTATTTTCAAAATGGATAGTTACATTTTCTTCTTTATATAAATTTCTGACGCATGATAATTTTAGTATTACGGTTACTGCCTTGTCGAAGTTATTATACAAATTATATCTGCTAGGATCCATGAAATAAGTTTGAGTACAATTTTCTGCCAATCCTAACGTAACACTCTCACTTAAGTTTGCCGACGCGTTTCGGAGTTTCTCCATTATCGAGACCTATTTCAGTACTGGATTCATCCGTTATGGAATCGTCTAGATATAGTTAGCCACGCCACTCCTCCTACTAATGTTTTATTGCAATACCGGCAGTGAATAATACGTGCAGATGAATCCAGTACTGAAATAGGTCTCGATAATGGAGGAACTCCGAAACGCGTCAACAAACTTAAGTGAAAGTGTTACGTTAGGATTGGCAGAAAATTGTACTCAAACTTATTGCCTAGTCAATTGTGAATACCAGAGGAAGAACTTCAAAAGTGCATATGAAGTGAGATGACAATCAGTGCTTATTTCCAAATTCAGACATACAAATACATCAGATGCATCTGATGTGTGCTTAGCCTTACTTCCAGGTTTTGCTGTAGTTTCTACTTTAAAAAAATCACAAGTACAATATATCGAATTTTCATTGTTAAATTGCATATAATAATCATTTGATTTAAGAATAATGTTTGCATCTTTGTAAAATTCTAGTCTAATCTGAAGTTAAATTTTCCAATCTACTATAGATTTAAGTAGAGTAGAGGAGAGTAGAGTACTGTCTTAATATTTTTCTCCATTCAGTCATTCTCAAACTTGACATAATAAGCACTGTCATTGGGACAAACAATTTAATCAGTCTTAGAAATGCCAATATGATGTATTTATTTGTCCTTCAAAAACTCTGATTTGAATTTATTAAATTTTCTCTTTACTTTGACTGAATTACTTTTTTCTTAGACTTAAGATATTAAAGACGGTGGTATAGTGAAATGAGTCCTAAAAGTGTTATTATTTACTGCCATTTTTATTGATTTTTCTTCTAGTCATATTCATGTTGTTATACTTTTTGCATGAAATATTTTTTGTTTAATATACAGTAGTGATATTCTGAAGTGCCTTTATGATATGAAATTCAGCAAAGAAAGTGGCTTACGGCATATCACTGTGATTGTGGTACAGGTATTTGTGGGTTAATTTTGTAAAAGCTTATTTTGATTCTATGTTATAATATTAGCTTCAGCTTAGTCCGACAATGTAGTGTTATATGTTTTCTCTTACAAAATGTTAAGGTAAAAAATGTTTGAAGTAAACAAAGTTAAAAAAGTAAATGTGAACAACACATAATTTTAGACATACATAAGGTAAATGTAATTACTTTGAACAAACAAAATATATTAAGGAATTAATCTCTTGCATTTATTCTTGTTGTTGATGAAATTAAAGCAGTTAAAAGAGCAGTGAATTTGTATTTTAAATGATTATTTAAGTATTTTATTCAATAAACTAATGTTTTTTTAAAATATATTTTAATCGAGTTAATTTCTATTCTACATTAAGCAAAACTGTCTAATCAAGGAAGTAATTCAATCTTGTATATGTGAAAGCTGCTCGATTAAAAAAAGGAAGCCAATCCTTCTAATAGACCCTTAAATCTACCTAGTGGGGTGAGATAGCTGAAAATTATTACTAAAATATTTCACATCTGGCATCCAATACGCCCCTTTGGATTTAGATAGTAAATGGGTAAACGAATCTAAAAAGCTCGGGACACAAATTTTCCTGGCCGTCTAGCGGTGTTGATGACGTAATCAATATGGCCGCCAAAGTTGTGTGACACGCTTCTACATTTCCCTATATAACTCGTGTTTGTATTTTGATATTAACCTATATTGTTAATGATTATTAATCAGGCGAAAACATGCTTTCCAATGGTATATGTGACATCATCGTTTACTTTTATAATATCAAAAATATTTGTAACTTTATTAAAATTTTGGTTTTTTATCTTGATTTTTCCGAAACATTTTGCTTAATAACTTGGAATCCGTTACATGAAGCTGAAAACGTGTCCTATACTTTTTTGTTTGTCAGAAAAGTACCTTTCGAACGGTATATGTGACTTCTATTTTTTTAGCACATACATTTGCTGAAAATTTTTCAAAACAATGTAGCGCTGCACAGCGAGTCATTATGGCAACAATGATTTATGTCGGATCCGAAAAGTAATAGAGCGGCTTTATAATATTTAAGTAGCAAATGTAATTATTGTAATTTTTGATGAATATGTAAATAAATTCTGGCTTTTTTATTGCTATAAAACTTTCATTTCCGTTTTAAAATCAGTGATATGAGGCACACTTAAGACATGACTGTAAGATACATTTCAAACATGAAGTACAAGAATGAGAAACAACATAAAGTACAGTACAATATCATTCCAATTTAATATGAAAAATCCATATAGTATACATTATCAAATACACTAATGTCAGCCATAATATCCAAATAAAGTAATATCTTGCTGTCGTATGCAATAATATCTAAATGGTTAATGTAAGTTCACTTGTGATTACCAATCACTGTCCTTCATATACACAAAATTTCGTACATCGTATTCCCATTTTAACCCATTTACAAGATGTGCATCGCTTACGGTAAATATAGGAGGTAAGTTGTACACAGTGTTTTAACACTTCTGGAATTGTTGTTTACATAGGTCGGTATAATCCTCCTGAAGATAATATCCATCCCCACTTGGTTGGCGAAGGTACTGTATATTGTGCAACGAGGCTGTTGTTCCAAATTCTTGCTTGGAGAGTAGCTCATTTGATGTGTTATTTTAAAGCTTCTGCTGTAGGAGGTATGTTTTCAATTGCTCGATTATGTCTTATAAATAACTCTCGTCTGCAGTCATTGATGCTCTGAAGATCTGATGCTTGATCATAAAGTAGAATAACAAATCGCTGCAACAGAGCATGGCATTCATCACCAATATCAGAGGTACCTGTACAGAGGTGATGCCATACATAATCAATTTCACGAAATTACATCCAGACCTTCCAAGCCGTCTTCTTACCTATGCCACAAAATGTGGAAACTGTTTCGCAATCAGTTACAGAATGAAAGGCCAACAAATTTCTGCAGTTTTCCTTTGAGAGTTTCTTACAAATCTCATGAATTGGAATTAATTTCCTGTATTTCCTACACCCATACTCAATCCATAGTTCATCAATATCTTGTATTTGTGGGAACAGTGATATTGAAAAACCACTACACCTAAGTCCACAGTTCGTATTAAGATGCGAGTATGTCCACTTTCTACATCATGCTTAACATGGAGAAGTAGGAAGCCATTTGCTACTTCATGTGAGGCGGGAGAAATGCTTGATACATCCATAGTTCTTGACGTGAGGACTCGGTCATCAAAAGTACAGACAACATTTTTTCCAGCATACTCGTCTGCCACCATTTCCTTAGCTAGCAACTGAAACAATTGTATCTTTTTTTGTTGACACTTAGGAATTGCCGTTGAGCCTGAGACTTTAATACTTATGCCACTTCCTCTTGTTTTTCAGGTATCTGCCTTCAAACTGTTACTAGTATATCTGTCGAACACAATATCTAGTCGTGAAGTATTCTTTAGTTGATTAATGAAATATGGTTTGAAGACAAGTTCATAGTATCCGGAAAATGTTGTGTCAATACCAGGACTAAGCATGTGTATTACAGCTGCTCCATCAAAAATTTTAGCTGTTACATTTGGTTGGCTGTGATTAAAGGTAATGTTATATAACTGAGCCAAAGTATTGACGTACATTGTAAAGTTAGATGTACGAATACGCAATACAAGTTGCACTAGAAGGGACTCCTGTTTGATGACTGTGTTCCAATATTGAAATGAGGACATTCAGATGTTTTCTACAAAATCTGCAGTTAAATCCCTTCACCGCTAATGCTGGAATTTGTTTTACATGATTTGTTGGATGCTTTTTCCTGTAGACAATGCAACAAGGCGGTTAAAGCAACTTCATATGCATACCGAGATATTTTTACATGCGACGATGTAAGGCAGGATTCTGCAACACCAGAATTTGCAATACCAGCAGTTGTTATTAATTCAGTCCATCCACTGCCAGTTAATAACTTGCCAAGTAGGTTAATGACCATCATTTCTATGTGAAGGCCACCCATCATGAGTATGATGTGATCCTCGCCTTAATTGTCAGGAAATTTCCATTGCAGTTGTTTCCCAATAGCATATACAGGTTGGTCACATGTAATCAAGGGTGTTTGATTTTCATTTAATTTTGCTGTACCGGTAGCCTTAACTATGATATCCATCATATGACGTACGATTACTGCCGTCACAATTTCGTCATTCAGAAGTGGAAGCAATGACGCATTACACCTTATTTTTCTAACACCCGGTACATTTTGTGCATGAAAAGCAGCAAACGATACTCTAAGCACATGCTTTATTCGTTGTATGTCTTCAATATACAATCTATCCACTACAGAGTTTAGCCAAGAATTAAAAAATTTCCTAGGGGTAAGGCTGGATCATGATCAGTGTACTGTGGATTGACAGTTGGCAAATATGGGTCACTTGTAATTTTAACGGTTGAAGGAAGAGTAGTGTAATATTCAGGGAGGTCATTGACAATTTGTTTGTCCCACTGCTGGATACGAATGTTGTCATCGTCAATCTCCATACTTGTTTCACTGTGAGGATGCTGAATAATTGTAACACTTGAGCCATGGAAAGAAGTAACGGCAGTAGAAGATTGATTGTGATCAATGTTATCTATTGCTGATGTTATAAACACAGTGGGACACAACTTTGGTGGGTAAACACCATCCTCCCTATATTGTTTACACGACACATTTGTAACTGTGGCTGATACTTCTTGCACTCAATTATATGGAACACTCAAACCCAGATGACACAGTTTATCTATAATTTTCTTCTTCTTAGTGACAGTGTGAATCATGAGACCTACGTGTAGTGGGAGTGATTTTTCTCTCTGCAGAGAGTGACGTACACTCTGAACATATTCTTTTCTGTTAGGCAGGGCATAATTTATTTAAATTTCGAGGGGACACTATTTAAACAAACAAATACTCCTTAAAAAAGCTTCAATTTGTTTACATATACATAAAAAATTACAATAATTACATTTGCTACTTAAATAGTTATAAAGCCGCCCTATTACTTTTCGGATCCCATATAAATTACATTGTTGCCATAATGACTCGCTGTGCAACGCTACATTGTTTTGACAAATTTTCAGCAAATGTATGTGATAAAATAGAAGTATAGGACAACAAAAAAGTATAGGACACTTTTTCAGCTACATGTAACAGATTCCAAGTTATTTAGCAAAATGTTTAGAAGAAATCAAGATAAAAAACAAAAATTTTAATAAAGTTACAAATATTTCTGATATTATAAAACTAAACAATGATGTCACATATACCATTGGAAAGCGCATTTTCGCCTGATTAATAATCACTAACAATATAGGTTAATATCAAAATACAAACCCGAGTTATATAGGGAAATGTAGAAGCCTGTCACAACTTTGGCGGCCATATTGATTATGTCATCAACACTGCTAGAGGGCCAGGAAAATTTGTGTCCCGGGCTTTTTAGACTCATCTTCCCATGTACTATCTAACTAAAGGGGCGCATTTGTTGCCAGATGTGAAATATTTTTCAGCCCCACCCCACTGACCTAGAAAAACTAGGAAAATCAGTTTTAAAATGCTCAATTCACCAAAATAATGTTTCTCTTCCTTTTTATTTCTTTTTTCATCTTTTACCAAGACTATACCTGAATTTAATGATTTGGATTGTAAAATCCAATTGTCATTACATTATTTTCGATACGTAACTACTGTAGGCCTATATAAATTTGAAAATAGTTCAATATTCTGTAGAAAAAATAATTGCACTTATTTATTGGAATAATTGTAGACAAGTATTATTTTTTTAAATTCCCAATATTGAGGAGCGTCTGAAGGTGAAGTCCGGGGAAAGTGAAATCTGGCTACAGTTGTTAGATTGAGTTCGGGTGAGCATGTTGGCTGCTGGTCTGTTGCTGGTGGCGAGTTAATGTTGGAGTGTTGACTGATCTTGAAGTGTTAATTAATATTGAGCAACTGATGAATTTGGTAGTGTTTGCCGATTTTTAGTAAATATTAGCAATGATGACTGGAGCTGGTAGGTCTGAGTCTGATGTGTATCAGCGTCAAAATTAGTTGTTGGTACAATTCCGGATCGACATGTCATAGTAAAGAAGATAGTTTAGCTAGCTGGTTTGTCGGAGCAAAAGTTACAAACAAATTTTGGAACAGAAGATGTGGTGGGCTTTTTGCCAATAGGTGGCTTGGATGAAGGTATTAAAGTTAGCTTGGCTAACCATTCTTTATTTTATAAACTACCTCAAAGAGAACAGGTTTGGATAGTGGCAACTTCTCCTGTAGAACGTTTATGTAAGAATGCCCTCTTGTTTGACTGGATTCATGATGATTTTTGCTGCTATTGGGATGCTTGTGCTGGATATATTACACAAATCTGAAATATTAGCAAATATTAGTAGCTTCCAAACTATCCAAAATTTTAAATGAAATATAGATTATGTTTCTCACTAAGTTTTGGCTCTACATTATAATAATATGTTTACGAATTGGTTAAACAAGAAGTTATAGTGTATATGAAACTGCAAACTTTCTAAAGAATATTGCAGTTTGATTATAAAGCATTATTAAGTATTTTACCCTAAAAACAGTAAGTGTTTTGTCTAAAGGACCGTAGACTAAATTGGCAATCAACACTTAAATTTAACCTGAAATCACTGATGACTAGAAATGACTGATGCTCCACATCCCTAATAATATACTTACATCAAATATAGCTTTTTGACCATTTTGATCCTAGCTTAGGTTAATCATCAGGCCCAAATACATAGAATTGATACCTGTAGGTAAGACTTTAGGGGATTCTGTTGTCATATTCTAAGGCTAGTAGAACTTCTCAAATTGTCTGGTAGAAATGTTGAAGGCCGAAAAAGTGTGAGTCACAGTCTATCTTGGACAGGTCAGTGTTGTTGCATAGCTACTCGGGTAAACTAGTTCTTGTGTTTAGGTTTTATAATCTCAGTTTAAATTTGTATGTTTCTGTTAATCTGAATAGATATTTTAAAAAAATATTAAGTGTGGTCAATCCATACAATCTCTACTCTAAAAGACAATTACTATCTATCTCATGAAAACATGTATTTAACTTAATCATGTGGGTAAAGTAGTATAACTTAGTCCTATTATACCCAGGCTGGGAATAATATGGGTAACATGGTACTATATCCGGATCTAACACCAGTTACCACTAAACACCCACTCGTTATGTAGAAAACAGATTAAGTTTTATATAAAACCTTACATTGGATTTACATTTACTAGAATTCCAATATATTGTAATGATAACGGTGGTGCATCAAGTACAATGTAGCATTCTAAACTTCCATTTTTTAGAAATAGAGGAAAAAAGACAACTTCCTTCTTGTTTTTTGATAATATTTAAAAAAATCAACTATAGTTATTAGGCATTGGTTATAACACATGTGGAAATACTGCGGTATCCAATATGCAGTACTATTAATAAGTTATGACTCCCTAAAGTTGATGCGAAACCGTACTTTAGTGTAAAAGAAACAAAAGAAAATGGCCGAAGTTTTCCAATTTTATGTATAGTAAAAACGATCATTTATAAATTTTATATATGAAGCATCAATTATTTTTTGATTTTACACGTTATTTCCTAATGTATTATTATTTCTGGGTTCACACATTGGGTTTAACTGGTAGTTTAGCCAAAACAATTGACAAGAAGTAGACCAAATTTTTGACCGGAAGTAAGTTTATGTATATATGTGTGCGCACTCTAACGGACGCATTTTATGTCCGATTTGGTCCAAATTTGGTACACAGGTTGATTTTCTAAGACGCTTGGAGGACGAGTTCGTTAGCTAAAAAAATTGACCGGAACTAGACCAAATTTTTGACCGGAAGTAACTTTATGCATAAGTGTGCCCACTCTAACGGACGCATTTAACGTCCGATTTGGTACACAGGTTGGTTTTCTAAGTCGCTTGGGCGAGTTCGTTAGCCAAAAAAATGACCGGAAGTAGACCACATTTTTGACCGGAAGTAAATTTTTTTGAGATTTTTCGTACTAGAAGTAAATTTTTTTGAAGTTTTCTTTAAAAAAATAGTCATACGAAATAATTCTGCACATTTAATTTTTTTACGTGACCTTATAGCTAGCCCATCTGGTTCCCCCAAAAACAATAAAAACGTAAAATATCGTAAAAGTACCAGAATTAAATCCACGGCTTTTACCGTGGTGACCGATGGCAATATATTTGGTACATGCTGGCAGCACCTTCGTGAGTAAATCAATTTCCCAAATAGTTGTTTGAAACCCAAAACATACATAAATTTAATTTTGAAAATTCGCTCAACCACGTCAGCGGTTCAGCTACGTGGTCGAATTATTTTTATATTAATCATTGTCACAATCCTTTATTGCACAACTATTATTTCTTTAAAAAGTGTAAAATTACAACGTTGGTACTAAAAGCCATTTGTAAGCAAAATCTAATCACAGAAAAAAATAAACGGTACCAGGAACTGGCAAATACTTTCTCACAAACATATTTAAATTATTAAACAGATTCACTGTGACTTGTAGGGTGGGGTAGGAGAGGTGATATTAAGTTGGAGATTAACTAATCTATATATATTAAAAGAATTTGGTCAAAACCTATTTCCAATCGCCCAGCCTCTCCTAATGGACCGATTTTGATGATTTTTGTTTTAAAATGTGTCTTATTACCTGTAGATATGTCATCAAGCATTTACCGAAGTCCTAGGACATTAGGGCTACGCCCCAGTGGCCCTCAAAGTTTCAATGTTAATCTTATGGAAGGTCAATCTTAAGGAAGAAGAAGAAATATTTCTTTTGATTTTATCAAGGACACAAAAACAGCTGTTCGTATGAAAAGCTTAAAACAGCTGATTTTGATCAACAACTGATTTGGATCAAATCAGTATCAAATGTAGTATTACCTTTTTGAGGTTACATTGACAAACTAAAAACAAACACAAACAAAAATCAACGAAAAATGCTAACTATATTTTAATTCAATTCAAACATTGGTTGTTACAAACCTATTATATATAAAACAGCTAATTTGGATCAAAAACTGAACATAATCATTCACAGATATGTCAAGTCTTATATATTATCATCCGTTCAGCCGCTATTCACCCGAGAAGGAGCCCCGGTATACAATCCTTCAAATTTCCCATGTTAATCTTATGGAGATAATGTTTAATGAGTTTGAGTCAGCTGCCAAATAAAACAGCTAATTTATGCTCGGTCACCTATGTACAAACGAGCAAAAGATTAACGAGATTCTTTATCGAATTTTCCACCTGCGAGCGAAGCGAAGCAGCCATCTGAGGCCGAAGGCCGAGCCGGGGTTGGGACGCGGAGCGTCCAGGGGCAGAGCCCCTAGTAAATATTATTATTAATATCTAGAGATAAAACTATTCGATCGATATCGAACAAATTTGCATCAAACACGTCAATTAGGTCTTTATAGATGCACGAAAAAAGGTTTTCAAAAATTTTGAAAAACAACCCCCTTTATGGCCAAAAAACCCCCCAAAATCAGTTATTATTATTATTATTAGCTAAACGAGAATTTTTAGAAAGATGCGGTTTTTTGCATATGGTAGATTAAAGGCTACAAATAAGCCAAATTTTATCAAAATCGTTAAAGCCAATTTTTTGGGGTTTTTTGGCCAAAAAGGGGGTTATTTCCAAAATTTTCAAAACTCTTTTTCGTGCTTCTATACAGGCCTACTTGACAAGTCTGGTGCAAATTTGGTTGAAATCGATTAAATAGTTTTCTCTCTAGCTTTGTATACATACAGACACACAGACATGCAGACATACATTTTGTAAAAAACACTTTTTTGGACTCAGGGGGTCCCAAAACGGATATTTCCACAAGAATCTCAACATCGATTTTTTGCGATCACTATACTTTCTCTATACTATAGTATAGTGAGAAAGTAATAATAGTTTACTGGCAATATTATTATATTTTCTTTTTTGTGGCTGTAACAATCGAAAACAGTAGAATCGACTTGTATGGGAGCCCTACATATTAAAACTAAAGTGTGTAAAAGCAATTTAAAACTTTAAATAAATAGCAAATTTTGATGTTTTAAAGAAAATACAGAAATTGAACTATCAAACTATAAAGAACATTTCAGATAAGCTTAGCTAACTTTAATCTTTAATAGTAGGCTGTTACAATTCGACACCGTTAAAACTGTTAGGCATTGCGTAGCGCCTTCAAAGGACAAGTTGATTAACCTTGACAATGGTGAAGAACATTCTACTCAACGTAACGTAGTGACGTCAATACGTCTTAAACCAATCAGATGTCGAGTTTACACGAGCCTCCAACCTAACCTAAGTCGTCATTCAAATCATTTGCTTGCACTACGCACCGGGGAAGTAATAAAGACCGCGCTTTCTTTCTCTGTAATGTCGTCGATTGATGATCTTTAGTTAAAGATAATGTGCACCTTTTCCTCTCTCTATCTATTTAGGCCGTGCTGTTCCACAGTAGCTCCTAAACTACCGAACAGATTTAAAAAAATAATTCAAGTTTTAATTCATCGATTCGTCTTTTATGCGTTATGTAGGTTATACAAAATTCAAATTGTCAGAATAAAAACATCTTTTATGTCTAAATATTTTCAAACATTACATTGTAAGAACAATTTTGATAAAAAAAAAGAGTCACGAAAACTAATATTTTTTACAAACAAACTATTTTGGAACCTAATTTTTATGAAAATGTGATGAAGAATATGTTTTTCCTTTATACTAGAGCTTCTTGTGTTTGGGAACCTTATCTCCTTTCACTGGTCCCTCCATAAACGTGTTTGTTTTTGATAGAAACTTATTTTTGTATATATAGTATTTGATGCGTTGTTATACTACCGTTAGTATTTTATTATTTAACAATTATGTTATTTTAGAACTAAACACTTTATGAATGGCAGACTGCACGGAACTCTTTTCCCTACCCAAACTCATACTTCTCTGAAGTTCAATTATGAACATGGAACAGATAGTTTGTAGGACTACTCTTGGGCAGTGCTATATTATTATTACAAGAGAGGTGGTTTGTTTTCCTGACGTAGGAGTGAATATTCTTCACATAGGCTAAACTACTACATAATTAATTTTTATTTCTTAAAGGTGAAACCCTTATTGGTTATCATCTCCCCAATGTTTGAACTAAACAGAAATATATTAAAATAAGTAAATTTTCTTCCCATTTTGCGTTCACGAACAGTAGAAAGTGAGAAACTCTTCAGAGTATTAATTTGTTATGTTTTAGTGTGACTAATCTACTGTTTTTCTGTTTCTTTCCTTGTGTTTTGTGAATTGTTTTGGGTCCATCGAACATCCCTTTTACTTTCTCCCCCCCTATACGTAGTATATGGAGAAAGTATTGTTTTCGTATAAATTTTCGAATTTGAATTTTTAGTGGAATTATTTGTTTTGGTGCTCCTTGAAACCCAAAAAATTGTTTAGTGGAATTATTTGTGTTGGTGCTCCTTGAACCCAAAAAAGTCGTTTTTTGGTGATGTCTGTCTGTGTGTCTGTTAGGATGTGTACAGAGCTGGAGACCATACCAACAGTCCGATTTTGATGAAATTTCGTATGTAGCCCCCCCCCCAAAAAAATGGCAAAAAAAACGAGAAAATCAAAATTTCTCAAAATCGGCTCTAACGATTTTGATAAAATTTAGCTTATTTGTAGCCCTTAATGTACCCTACCATATGCAAAAAACTGCATCTTTCTAAAAATTCTCGTTTAGGTAATAATAATAATAACAGATTTTTGGCTAAAAGGGGGTTGTTTTTCAAAATTGTTCAAAACCTTTTTTCGTGCATCTATACAGGCCTAATTGACATGTTTGGTGCAAATTTGTTCGAAATCGATCAAATAGTTTAAATAATAATATAATATGGATGTGTGTTACATGCATCTAATATTTTTCATGGTAACATTTTCCTACTTTTGCAATTCTAAATAACCATCTCCTATGCTACTCTTGGGAGGTATAAAGTTTCAACTGGGAGAAAGTATGTGGCAGTTATCTGGTACCGTTTATTGTACATTTATTTTTAAGAACTGGTTCCTATTTTTTTGTGGGTTGGAAATATATATTAGACGATATTGTACAACTCTCAATTCCGTTTACACAAACACATTTAATAATAGTTGAAATTGTAATAAAGTAAATAATTATTAAAATCGTTGTTTTTGTGCTTTAATGCATAGATGTTCTCCATTTAAGATTACAAAATTCTTTTTTCAATAATAGAAAATTACACTTGCAAAATTAAAAAGACTTTTTACAAAAACGATGCAATATTCATAAATAGTTATAACGGTTCATTTGTATGTATTTATGTGTTTCTATAGATTTTATTTTAAGCACTAAGATATTCAAAGAATGTCAAATAAACTAACCAGTTTAGATACCAGTCTAATAACCAAGTATTATATATCAGTTTTCAAAACTGTAATACCGCCTGTGAAATAAAAATTTACAAATCAGCTATTTTTTAAAGAAGATATAATACTAGCTACCTAATATGTATCTATAGCCTATTTTATGGTGGTATAGAAGCTGTACCATTTGGTTTCACAGTCAAATTACAGAAATAATTATGTGTAAATGTGATTTTACTTTGTTTATTTCATAATTTCAACCCTCTACAATGCCTTTGCCGTGTTGGAATTATAATAATAAATATATGCCTAAACAGTTTTGCGGGTATAGTGTTTTATCTCAGAACTGTTCTTGCCCTCCCTCTCTCATTCACATGTTCCTCTAAAGATTGTTTTATTTACCTAAAATGAAAGAGCATAGATAATAGTCATTCTAAACAGCTGTAAGAAATGTGTAGCTCTTTTGAATCAAAACCAACCGACCGGCATTGACACGTTGAAAAAACATACTCCACAGGAAAAATAGTCGACTTATTTTTCCTATTGTCTTGGCAACAATTATTAATTAATTGTAAACACCGTTTATACGTACAATGTTGAATGTTAATGTGCAGATTTTGCACTTTTCAGCCTCTCGGGCTCTTTGCGTATATTATAGTCGGAGAGCTGACGACGAACTTAGGGAAGGTATTTTGGGCAAGTTAAAGTAACAAAAAACTAATATTTTATTATTTGGAGAATCTAGAATCCTAGAAAATATAAACTAATAATATAGTAGGCCTAATTAATTACTTACATCTGACCAGATATTATGATGTATTTTACTTGTATTCTGAAACTACACACCAAACTAACTCTAAAACTCGATCATTTTAGCGGGAATCAAATATTATAGAAATTAGAAAAAAAGGAAATTCTTAACAATACAGCTAGTTCAGAAATATTGGTAATTGTTTACTTACGTATGACTAGAGATTATGTTACATGTAGCTTATGCTTATAACCTGAAACTACACGTCAAACTCAAATATTAGTTTAATAAAAGTTGAAAATAGAAAAAAGTAATTGAATATGTTAATTTTTAAATTATTATTTCAGTTAAGATACAAAATACTTTAACTAAAAAGTCTTATTCTTCTAAGGATTTTAATAATGCATTTTTATTATAAATTTATTCTATATTTGTTAATTAAAAAAAAAAAATTAACTACTCCAAAATACTCTGTTACATGGACAGAGTCCGCGTTATATGGTAAACTCGAGCTAAGGCCCCGTCAGCTGCCTACAGGTCTCAATAAACTATCTCTCTCGCACTTATGGCTACGCATAAGACTTGTTTGTCGCATTCATTTAAAATCTGTATTCGCGTCTGGGAAATATTAATAACCGTTTAATTCGTCTGGAGCTTTTCACTTATGTTTAATATTATTTAATAAACATGCTATAAACATTTCAGAATGCCCAAAGTATATTTTTGAGGTATAATTATTACATATATTAGGGGGGGTCTGGTTATACTTTAAAACCCCAAAAAACGTCTGGGATGTTTATTTCTGAGTTAAATAGATGCTAAAATTAAAGATTAAATAAATTTCAAGTTGCCCAAAACATATTTTTTTCATTTATTTTTTTGCAGATGTCATAGGTTGCGCAGTAGCAAAATAACCGCAAACCCTCTGCCAGACTCAGGATTCTAGATTCTCCAAATAATAAAATATTAGTTTTTTGTTACTTTAACTTGCCCAAAATACCTTCCCTAAATTCGTCGTCAGCTCTTGGACTATTATATTTCTTCTCTGGTAAGAAATAACGAGTTCGATATCCTTGTGCTAGCATTATTTTTAGACGGTGATAACAGAAAATAATGAGCATAGGCCAGTAAAAAAAATTCTCACTTTTCTTTATCAAGAATTATCTCTTTTAATTCTTCCTTTCATGGAAACGAACAAATGTGAAGCAAATAAAAGCAAAAAATATGTTAATAAAGGAATTACTCTCGCCAATAAATGGAAGGGTGGCGTTGTTGACTAAAGTCATTGTCCGACTTGCTACAATGAACCCAGTTGGAACACTAACTGAGTAACCGTTAACCCGCTGGCTAGATGTCCCCACGCCTTCGTTTTGCTTTCTGCCAGAAAATAAGAAATTTGATGTACACGTTTTGTTTGTATGTTTGTAAACGTCGCACTTAACTTGCCTTTTAAATTATAGTTTAATCCATAATGATGTTTAGATAACTACTGTGCAAATATAACAACCACTCTTGACCAATAGATTTTAATTTTGTTAACGTTAACATAGGCCAGGTTTTTTCGGTACTAAAACAAATTTACAGAACATTGTTAATAACTTTCTATGCTTATATAATTGCATTAACACGTTCGTATAGACGTCATGACCCATGATCCTGCATTAACAACTGGTCAATTATTATGCTATACTAAATACTTTATGTTTAGATAAGTAATTATTGTTTAGGCCTATAACTAAGCTTATGTATAGGCTTACTTGAGGTAGTCGTGATTGTGCGGTTTACATATTATGTTTCTCAGTCCTATTCCGCTGTGGAAGTTCATATACATCGCGGAAGGATTTTTCTCGCGCTGGCTAAAAAGTAAAATTGCTAATATCCCCAAAATATTTTTTAAAAGATTTTTACCCTACCAGATACTAGAGACCCTTTAAGTATTTTTTAAAAAAATTCCTAAATATCTTAAAATTGGTTCTTCGTAATTTAAGGTTTTAAAATATTTATTTAATAAAACAAGAATTATATTTATTTTTACATTTGTGTCGTTTGTCTTAATATGTAGTATTGTTGATACTAAAAAAAGTATTGATAGTATTGTTAAAACTAAATTATTGTTTTAACCTCACCCACGTATTCAATGCCTCACCTCGACTAAGTATTAAGTTTCAATTCAGTGGGCTTAATGTTTATTGATTTCCTCAATATAATTATTTTGATTCTTAATGTGTACTTATTTTGAAAGTAATAAATTATTAAGTAAATGAATTCTACCTGAATTTGAAAAACAACTACCTGTATCATATTTTGTAAGCATAATCAGATGCAAGCATTTTTATACATGGCTTCTTTTGACAAATCGTCTCTAATAACATTTTACGTTTTTTATATATTAAATTAAAAGTGTGATAGATTAGTTCCTACAGATTATTGTTTTATTTGTTTATAAATTTATTAAACACTGTAGTTAACGAATGGAAGTGGCTTATTTAAGTATGATAAAAAGGCAAAATTCTACCTTCACAAGAACTAGTTGCTTTAACCACATGGATAAAAATCATGTATCGAGAAAGTCCACTGACATTTTAAAATGTGTTAATACAAAAATCTGTAAATTAACAGACTTCACTATACTCCGCGGTGCTCTTAATTACAACCGAGATTTGTTGATAAGGCCGAGAAGAAAAGAACACGGTAAGTATACCGTGTAAGTTGTCTGTGCTACAATGTATCTGTGATAGCTTAACCAATATGCGGCAGACTTTTCAATATGCTGCAGTTTGTACCACCGAAGGTTTGCTTCTGAATATTGACTCGCTTTTGTTGTGTGTTGTACGTTATTTCACTCAGCGTCTAAGTAACATAGGTCCAAAGGAAAAACAACACTGTCGAACTATTTCAAAATATTTGAACAGTGTCTGAATTAAAAGTATGTTTTTGTGTGGTTGACTTTCTATGCACGTCTTTTGTTCTTCTAAATACAATAAGTAGTCTGTTGTCTGAAGTTCAAGCCCTTGACAGACACTTTACACACTTTATTAGATATTTTGATATGATGCGCCATTTCTGTGGATGAATCTGAGAGTGACGTAGTCCATCACTAAGCAGTTAATGTTATCTAGAAGATTATTGTAGATTTCCTGCACAAATTCTGAGAATTGTTTGTATTTAAATTCACTTTTCTCAATTATGTAAGTAGTTTTACATAGTGAACTAATAAGGAAAATATATATAAATGTTGTTATTTTTCCTTACTGATCTGATATCGCAGCCAGTTTGATACACGTTTGTTTATACAACTCTTTGGCGATATTTGAGATGAGACAAGATAAAACATCTTTTACTTTTCTATCGTTCTGTAATAATAATGTCTAGGGGAATTTTCCACCGCCTTATAGGGTAGCCGCATGGTGAAGAGGTAGAGGTAGAAGTCGAGGTAGAGGTGGAGGTCAACGTAGAGGTATAGGTAGAGGGATTCTCGCATAGTAAAGAGAGTTACCGCGCTGCTTTCCCAGTTTCACATGATTTGAGGGTCAGTCTTTAATAAATTGTGTTGCAAGGAGAAAGGTTGTTAGGATAGTTAATTTTTACTTTCTCCACCCTATACGTAGTATATGGAGAACTAGTATTGTTTTCGTAAAAATGTTCGAATTTGAATTTTCAGTTGAATTATCTGTTTTGGTGCTCCCAGAACCCCAAAAATTGTTTAGTGCAATTATCTGTGTTGGTGCTCCCTGAACCCAAAAATATTTTTAGTGGAATTTTTTGTTTTGGTGCTCCCTGGACCCAAAAAAGTGTTTTTAGAGTGGTGTCTGTCTGTCAGTCTGTCTGTATGTATACATGACCAAAGAGACCACTATTTGTCCGATTTTCATGAAATTTGGTATGTAGGTACTAATATCTCCAGGCGTTTTTTTTTTCATTTATTTTGAATTTGTAATTTTTAAGGGTAATTTACCCCTAAAACCCATAAAAAACGACAAAAATGCAAATTTGTCAAAAACGGCTCTAACGATTTTGATCAAATTTTCAGTATTTATAGTGCTTAAGATGCCAAACAAAATGACACCACCCGCTTTTATCAAAACTTCGGCATTTTATAATTATGAGGAAATGTTTAAAAATAAACAAGTTTGTGTTGTCAATCTAGCATCGCGGCGGCGGCCGCACGGGGTAGCACCACGGTAGCGAGCACGGCCAGTAATTCAAAGGTCGCGCGATCGAATCCCGCCTGGGGTAATAATTTTTTTATACGATTGACGTAGGTAGAATATTATTTTTTTGTTTTGTTCTAAAAAGTAGTAAAAAATAAAATGATTAAAAACAATATTATTTTGACTACAGTAAGTTGGGAGAAAGTTTGTGTCAGTTAACTGATACCGTTTATTTTACAATGTTAAGCGACAGTGGTGAAGATAGATATGACATGTCAATTAAATCATGATAATTAAATCTTCCTTCATTTCACTAACGTTAGCAGTTTTTCACAATCACTAAATACTAATTATATTCAAAATTATATTAATTATATTCAAAGATTTTTAACAGTTGAAATACCGGTAGCCTACTCACAAACAACATGTGGTCCTGTCTGTAGTGTGATAGTGTAGGTGAACAGCAGAGAATGGTATGGGGTAGTAGAGGGGGGCCACGACATTGAACGGACCAATCACGGAGAAGCCACGTGATACACCGCGCTGTACACCTCTTGAAAAGACAAACTATTTTGTCTTCAAAAGCGGGCGGGCGAGACCACCTGGAGGGCCGCTAGGTACACCTCTAACTCGACCTCTTCACTATGCGAGCGCCCATTACACACAATGTATTTGTGTTACCTAGAGGTGCAGTGACCTCCACCTCCACCTCCAACTCTATCTCTACCTCGACCTCTCCCTCTTCACCATGCGACTACCCTAAGTAATAGTGGAGTCAAACCTTCTGCGCTGATTTGTTTCAAGAATGATTTGTTTGTATATATCAGTGACCGCCAAGATAGCTTTGTTTTCCTACTTTCTCCTTAACCCATCATTAACAACTTACTTTCTTTGTGTATATGATGTCTACGCTTGAAATATTTTACAAAATATATTAACTCAACAATTTAATTCCATTGTTAATAATAAATATAGCTTCATTTTATATAAAACACAATTATCATGACAAAAAATTTACAAATTATTAATAATTAAGAAATATAATATACTAGTTGCCCGATCCGGCTTTGCACGGATAGACAAATCAAAGTTAAATGTATATTAACAAAATATATATATATAAATAAATAGATTGCACTAAGTATTTCTTATGGGGATTTTTAGTAACTTTGACCCCCCGAACCTCCCCAAAAAATTTAGATTTTTTCTTAAACCTTTCTTAGCGAGCACCTACGGCCCTATAGGAAGCTACATATCAAATTTCATTCCAATCCGTTCGGTGGTTTCTGAGATTTCGTTATGGGTCAGTGAGTGGTATTTGGATTATACAGGGTGTCCTGCGACCATATGAACAAACTTTGTCACGTTATTCAGCATGTCAAAAGAAACAAAAAATGTAATATAACATGTGTCCTATCTCATTCCGTTTTCGGTCTGTCTGCCTGTATGTGTTTTTTACATAGTACTTAATATTTTTAGAAGTAGAAAAGATATTGAGCTCAAACTTTGTACACATATTTGATGCGTAAACTTTTATCACTGTACGAAAAATTAGAACAATATTTTAAATATTTTCAAAATGGCGGCCATTTATAATTTTTAAAGTCAAATATCTCAAAAACCGCTAACTTTACAAAAAAAAATACAAGAGACAAAAAAGTTTACTTTTTTAATGACAAACTCAATGTTTTTTTAATTTTTTCTGTAGCTTAAAGGACAACAGAGATATTGACAAAAAAAAAGGAAAAATGTATTTCTTGGTAGTTGTCAACAATACCCAGAATTACTCTAGAAACAAAATATTTTAAAGTTATTTTGAGATAAAATAATAAGTTATTTGCATAATGTTCCGAGGACTTTCTGAGCTGATTCCACTAGCAAAAATAAAGAAAAAAGTTAATTTATTCATAGGTCTGGAAATGCTTTGTTAGAAAGTTAACAGCTAGCGAAAGATTTCACCCGTGTTTCAGATTACTCACAGAAACGAATCCCTACTGAAATATGTAGGGCGTTAATTAAGGTGTAAAATTTAAATTAATTTAATTTAATTTACGTAAAATGAGCATATAAATTTAATAAAATAAGTCCCAGTGCTGTAACTGCAGTAATTGTTAATACAGAGTGTCTTTCAACCATGAACAAAATTTATCACGTTATTCAGCATGTGAATATTATTATTATTAAATAATTAATAATGTACAAATTTTATCAAAATTAAGGTGTAAAGCAAACCTTATTTACTCTAACGGTTTTGTTCTTACAGTGCTGAGAAATATTGACAAAAGGAAAATTCAAAACTCAACTTTCTTACACTCCCGAAGTGGCACTTCCAACGGTTGTTCACACAGAAAGTCGTATTTGATGCGAAAGTCTGTGAGAGTTGAATTCGTTTGATCTAATTTTGTGATTAAAGCAAAACTAAGTCAAATACTTAATATGTAATTTTGGGCAAAGGATATATTCCTAAATTACTATTCAAAACAGGCCTATATCAAAGCCCACCAAAGAATACCGTTGAGGGACGGGTTTGTGTACACCGAGACCTTGAACGCTCCAATCGCCATAGTGCGACATTGTCACGTTCTTTCCACGCTTCTAACTGACTGCGGCTGACTAAACGCATTTATAATTCTTTAAATTGTGCGATCAAGCCTCGAGCGGTAAATACCAGGAGTGTTCGAGGCTAGTAGATATGGCAACGCTGCGCGCCCATTCTATTGGCCTCCTCGCAACGGTATTCTTTAGTGGGCTTTGATATAGTTTTGTTAGCGGTCTTGTAGTAGGAACATAAAAACTGGTGTTTTTTAAAATAAGAAATTTGAAATTGATAAATGTTTTTATGCAGTTCTATTTAGAACTAAATAAAGATTTTTTTTACATTTATGAAAAAAATTACTTAAAAAATATTTACTACTTTTTATGTAGGCCTAAAGCTGAACTTTTTCCTTTCGTTACTGAACATGTTTGTTTCTTGAGCTAATAACTTTGTTAACTTTACTTCAATCTTTTTTTTACTGGCACATATGAATTCATTGAACCTTTATCTACAAAAACGCTATGGAACACTTTTGAATTGGTTTAGAATAAACGTATAAAAACATGGTTGAAATACAAAAACTTGGACGATTTTTAGAGATACGGAAAAAAATCAAAAATACAATTTTGTTGAAAATCTAATTTGCTACTGGCAAAATTTTATTAGTTTTTAAATTCGACTTACGGTTAAGCCACAAACTGGCTTTAGAAAAATGCTTACACTGAGAGAAACTGTCCGGCCACCATTTTTATTTTATTTAAGGGGTTAAAAATGAAAAATGGAAAAACCGTATATATACATGGCTCGGCCTTATAATAAGGAACATTCATGCAAAAAATCATCAAAATCGGTCAAGGCGTTTGGCCGCAATCGTGAGACAGACACACAGACGAAATGCCGAACGGTCGAGTTAAAACGGAGACCTCGCTTACGCTCGGTCAAAAAATTGGCATTTACTGTTATATAAGATTTTTTTTAAATTCCGCTTTTTATTAATATTTTATTTTTCTTAAACTAAGGAAATAATAATTCATTATAATCTCAAAAATATGAACAAATCTATGAAAACTTAATTTAAAACTTATTTGTTCATAAATAAACTTGAACTAACCAAAACTATTTTCATTACTTTTTCTTTCCAATAACAACGTTAATAAGGCCTATAAGTTTTCTAAGATAAGTTATAGTTTTGTAGTCTTTCCTTATTAATCAATTACAGTGCTTGAAATATTATTACACTCATTTTTGAAAATTTAATTGTGTTAATAATAAGTAAATTTTATATTATTTATCAGTAATGTTTGAGAGAAATGTATGTTAGTAATTGTAAAAGAAATTAACAAGTTATTAAATTGACAACATCCCTTGAGCTGGAAAAAGGTAAATCTATGCATGCTCTTGAAGGAACGTACAATATACAAGTAGTATTTTACTTATAATATATATTTTACAACTTATAGACATAGTTTTACACTTATATAAAATGCAACCGCTATCTTTTTATAACTTTACAAATTAGCACAATATTCTGTGTAAATTATCTGTGTGAGAGTTTTTAATGTATATTTAACCAATATTGTAATAGTAGTTCGCAAGTTATAACACTATTTTGTCTTGTTGAGTGAACTGTTGGGAGTTATTTATGCCAAGAAATGTCTATAGCAATCTGAACCTTGATAAGTTGTTGATAACACTATTTATTGTCCTTCTTCATTGTCTTTTGTGATTCATTGTATTCGAATAGTCCTACTTTGTTTGTATTGCATTGTGATAGTATCTAGTTTTGCTACCTCCTATCACAAAACAGTACTAGAACATTTAATGATTGCAATACAATAGGATTTAACATCACTGCTATGTGCCATGATTCGAACATCTTTTCATATATCTCACTTATGTTCTATAAGTGCAAACTAGAATATTTCAGGGTGGCGATAAAAATTCATCTCTTGCACTAGGTTTTCTTGTATAGTTTTTATCGAATTTATACCTTTAGGACTACTCGGAAATTTGATTTATTGAGATTTACGGGAAATGGCTGTACACAATAAAGAGAGGAACTCGTTATAATATGCCATTTATTGTATTTGTTAATTGAAAATGTCAAATTAAAAGTGTGATATCGGTTTTAAATGAATTGTCTAAATGTATCTAGATAAAATAAAAATGTAATGTCATTTCATTTGTATTGCTGTTTGTTATTACGACATCCAGTATATTAGTCTAAGAGTCCTTGAATAAAATGTATAAAGAAACTAGGGATGGGTCGATTCTCGATTCCAAAAGTCGATTCCACCGATTCTCGGCACTGGAATCGGCATCGAGTCGATTCCGTGAAAGTCGATTCCGATTCCATCGATTCCGAGCACGGCCACTACCGATCTCTGTAAATACGTCGTGTACGCGATTGCCGCGACCGCCGATATTGCCCGGCAATTGCAGGGTTTATATTTCCTCGTTACATTCAATTTCATTCCAACTCACCGCTACCGGGGCTACTGCGAATACGCTATCAGTACTGAACTGGACTCACAATGTGTATTCGAAGTAACTGAGTACGGGAAAACCGATTTTGACAGTTAAAAAGTCATAATGCTTCGGCGTCACGTTTTTGGATAAACATTTTGAAAATTCAGTGTGGGGTATTGTTTTTTATGTTTTTGGGTACGGGAAAACCGATTTTGACAGTTAAAAAGTCGTAGCGCGTCAGTGACGTTTTTGGATCAAAATTTTGAAAATTCAGAGTGGGGTATCGTTTTATATGTTTTTGGGTACGGGAAAAACGGTTTTGACAGTTAAAAAGTCGTAGGGCTTCGGAAAGACGGTTTTGGATCAAAATTTTGAAAATTCTGTGTGGGGTATCGTTTTATATGTTTTTGGGTACAGGAAAACCGATTTTGACAGTTAAAAAGTCGTAGTGCGTCGGAGTGACGTTTTTGGATAAAAATTTTGAAAATTCAGTGTGGATTAACTTATTTTTTAACTAAATGGAAGAAATAAAAAGTAATTTTAATTATTTTTTTTTTTTCAATTCGTGTGTTTTGTCTAGACGAGCCAAAGTCTCGAAAATGTGTTCCATATTTTCACTAGTTCTGATTTAAATTTAAATTAAATTAAATTATTGTAAATTAAACTGGAGAACGGTAAAATCAATTCAATGTTTGTTGTTCCTTGCTGTCATGCCCTCTCAACGCCACGGCTCTCGACCCTCTTGTTTGTGTGGCCGCATATACTATACACTTCGTTCTTATAGCTGTCGTACCTGGCTTCATTAAGGTAAATAAGTACAACTTGTTTTATAGCTGTCGTACCAGGCTTCGTTCAGGTAAATAAGTAACACTATTGTATAGCAGTCGTACCTGGCCCCATTCAGATAAATATGTAATACTTTTTTATAGCTGTTGTACATTGCTTCGTTTAGGTAAATAAGTAAAACTATTTTATAGCTGTCGTACCTGTCTTCGTTAAGGTAAATAAGTAAAACTTTAAAAAAATTGTGGATGAAATATTAAATACAATTTGTGTTGTCTATGACCGCACAATTGTGCAGGTTGCCACTTGGAGGGTTAAGCGAAAAAATTACCGGGAATGCGATTACAATTTACCGAGAATTATGCGTGATTTTGTCCCTTGGCTTTCCACCCAGGTCTATACAGATAGAAAACAGCTTTTTTTGTACAGTATAGTGAAAAAAATATATATATACATTTTGTAATGAATCCAAATCAATAGTTTTATGTAAGTTCCTCTTAGCTCGATAACAATATTAAAAAATAACATTAACGTCCAAAGAACCATGAGTTAAAATTAAATAACAATGTTTACTTCCCTTTACAATTTTATGGTCATTGGAATCGATGGAATTGGAATCGGTGGAATCGGAATCGAGAATCGGGAATCGATTTCTTGGAATCGGAATCGGTATCGGAATCGATAAATTTGAGAATCGACCCATCCCTAAAAGAAACAAACCCTTGACAATCAAAGTATGGCTGTTTTCTTAATCATAAGAAATTTAAAATACACCCTATCAAATGACTGTCACAATGTTTGGGTTCTAAGGTCTACCTGAAAGGTTTGCCTGCACAGTTGACCGTAAAGTAGCATAACAGGCCTTACATTTATAACTAACATACTAGGTTTAGGTTTCTTACTATCCGTAATTATTCTTACTTAATCTCTCACCAGCACGTAAAATAGCATCTCAGGAAAGCCATGCTTCTAATAAATAATACTATTGATTTATATGAGTATGCATCTTTATTAAATCTTACACATTTGTATTCATAGGTATATGTGGGCTGTATGAAAGTATATTTTGTAAGTGGACTGTTTTTCTATTTTTTTACTGAACTTGTGTCTTGCTCTCAATTTAATACAATATGCTTATACTATAAGTACAGTTCCCAAAAGTAAAATGTAGAAAAATATTACAAATACAGTCAAGTTAATATACGTAAGCAAGTAAGCATGTGTGATAAAGTATATTTTTAAAAGTAAAATGTCTATGGGTAGGAAAACTGAATTATTATTTAGCGAACATATTCTCTAAAGTAAGTACCCTATATTTTTCAGAAGCAATAAATCTTTAAATAATTGTGAATATTTTGTTATTAATTTAGATTTTTTTCTGAGGTGATGGTGTTTGCACAAAATTTTCAACTTTAACAATAATAAAATACAAAATGAGCTTTTTCTTTATTTTGGCCATCGTAACTTTTGTTTTGTGTTCAGAGTTTTGTATGTGTAGGAAATATTGAGAAATAAAAACTATTTGCAGTGTGTTTCGTTGATGATACCTTTTGGATTGCACAGAGTTTGCGATCCTTGTCATTTCATTGCTGTACACTATTTTTATACAATTTACTACATAAAAGGGCAGGTTAAAAATACACGTTTAACAAGTACTATTTAAAAAAACTTTTCAATTTATCTCCACTGCTATTGCCGGATGAGAATGTTGTCTCCTGGCGTTGAGAGATACATAGGCACACCGCTGGTTAATTCCGTCCTCGGTTCGATCTATTTTTGAGTGCGTCATGTGCATTATTCTGCGTAGCTACTAGCTTGTTTGCTACAAGTTTTTGCCCCGGTCTAAAATTAAACTTTTGACAAAAGCATACCATCAAGAACTAACACATTTCACCTGCCATAGATTATCAGGTCCTATCATCCTGTGATATTCATATTTTCAAAAAAAAATTACAATTTACGTATAATTTAATTGCTATTTTAGAATGATAGCGGAGCGGAAAAGGAACTAAGATGTTTAGTAAACATTTTTTCATTGTTTATTTCCAGAGAATAAGCTTTGTAAATTATTGTCAACGATTTTATACAAGCATACAACTGTTTTAGCTAATAACGGTTTATTTATATCTTTAAAAGAACTATACACTGTTAGGATTGGATTTATTTTAAGATGAATAGATTCGTGTATAAATCAAATAAGGGTTTATAATCAAAATAAGGGAGTATTAAAAACTATCAGTATTTCTCAAAAATTGTGGATTTGAGTATCTGAAATTAGATTCTTGGATCAAAAGAATAAAGGACTTTTTAGTGATGATGGTAATTTTTCATTTCATTTCCAGTATCGTGTTAACTGAAAGTGTATTTTTATGTTATTCAAAATTATATGCTGACGATTAGATAAATGCATGCATACAAAGGCACAGCATGTTTAGAGGATTTCCAATAATACAAACAATTATGTATGAAGCAAATCACTCAACTATTCTAAGAGGTGTAGAATCCTAAAATAGTTTAAATGTATAAATTTTTGTAGGTTTTATAAATACAAAACTTGCTAAAAGACAGAAAACAAAACCAAACAACAGCCAATAGCCTTCTATTATTGTATATAAAACTATATGTTTTCGTTGTCAATAACCAATGGACTTATTTGACTATTATCATGTACACCATCTTAGTTTTCACTTTGTTTTTGTACTTGGCATCTGCACATCTATAACAATATAAGCCTTACAGAAGTAAAAGTAGTGAATAGTGGAACATACACAAATGTTTGTGGATTACTTGGGCCGTGGATAATTTACGTTTGTAGCAACACTGTTAGCATTAGATAATTAATCCGAAAAATGCACGAGTTTTTTTCGTGGACGGTTCAAGAGGTTAACGCACGGTTGTAGGCCTACTCGAATTTAGATAGAAGGCAGTTTTAGGAAACAATCATTTCAACTAGCATATCATCCAACAAATAATATCCTTCCTTATGGTATGAGTTTAAAAAAAAAAAAGATAAATCATCTTTAATAACAAATTTGTTTGGAGCCCCCTAATATGTCGCGTTATTTACTAAAGTAGTAGCCTAACTGTGCTATTTTTTTTTAGTTTAAAAAAGTTACTTAAAAATTGTATCAATTCGAAATTGTCAGGCCCCCTCAGTAAATTATACTACCAAAAATTTACTAACAGCAAATTACTAGTAATTTACTCGTAAACTATCGAACTAAAATTGAAAAAATGTAATTCTTGTAATAGTTTCAAAACATTTAATTTGCAGGTTACCTGGCAAAATAAAGGCTGACGAAGACGTCTTAAATTTTCTATATACACCTAATCTTAAAAGAAGCATTGGCTATTTTAAGTAACTGATGAGTTTGCAAATTGGGACATATAGATTCTGTTATTAATTGTAACCTACCAATTACCTTCAAATTAGCGGCGCTGCGATTTTGTAGTTGAGAGGTAGCGAACCTTACTAAAAATGTTGTGGTTCCCGGTTCGAATCTTTGTAAAGACTATAGAGAGGGATGTCTGTTTAGTTGGATTATTGAAATGTTTCGTCGGCGATTTTTGACTTAAAACCATAAAAAAGTATTACGGGCATGCGAGAGTTTAAAAGTAAAAATAAATATCAGTAAGAACAAGTTTCCTAGTAATTTTAAAATACCAAAACTAATCCGATGTATGACTTGTTTCTACAACTTTTAACTGTGCTAACGTTAGTTTCCCTTTTTAATTATGTAGGCAAAAGACTTCTATTTTGGCGTAATTCAATTTTTAGTTTAGCTTGATTCAGTTTTAAGATATAAACTTTCTGCACTAATTGATGTTATAATTTTGTGTAAATGTGCACTGTTTTTATGATTATGTTGGGCTACCAAAATAATATTTACAATGGCTTATAAATAAATATAGGCTATATGGTTGTATTGGTTGATTTAGTTTTAAGTATTTTTCAATGCGTTGAAATTAAATTGATTTGCATGGATCAATTTTGATTTTTTCATGTCGACTCATGCAATCATTTCAATTAATTTAAAATTACGATGATTTGTCCTCTAAATGTTTTTAAAATCAAAATAACATTCCTTACAAGAATGTAATGTATAAGCTATTTGTGGAACAAACAAATCTGCACCATTCTTTATTAAAATAAAACGAATGTTAATAAAAGTATGATTATGTTCGAGTTTTTAAATAATGTATTATCTGTTTCACCTAACAATAAAAGTCTGTTAGGGGATTGTAATTGAATGTTTAGATGATTAAACAGTGAGGCCTGGGAATGCCTAGACATATTAATGAATCACTTTGTAATGTAAGGAAAGTTGTTGGAGCTTGTACAAGCAAGCGAGGTCAGGAACGTCGGGACGCTTTTAGCCCTTGGCGTAGCTTGCTTCATTTCCTGATGCAAGTATAGTAGCCAGTCCAAAGTTAAGTTCATTGCTTGCAGTGAAATTATAACAGCAGCGAGCTGGGAATTTGCCGGATTTTACCATGTCGTTGTACATTTTTGAATATGTCAGTCTATTGTTAATACATTAAAATAACACACTTACTCCCTCGATTTGTAACTTAAATCACAAATTAAAGTTTTGCTGCAGTCAACCAATTGTCCAAAATACTGAATAAGAGTAATGTTACATTTAAAACACATTGCCTGATGTTACTTTCATCTCAAAACAATAGTTTATTACTCATTAAAAAAAAGTCAATGTGTGCTGTCATGGGATCCATACCAGTTTATCACGCTTTTTCTTCAAATCTTTTACCAGCCTTAACGGCAACATATACACATAATTTTAATCTTTCAATTGCCGTTTATTATTAGATTGTTTTTTATACAAAAATTTACTGTTTCCATACGTTTAATGTTATTATAATAAAGGTGTAGAATCAATTATAACATCAAAGCTAAGATGGTAAACACAGTTAAATGTCCATTAATTGTAAATACATTCAATAAACATAAAATGTTCGTTCATCAGTCTAGGCCTAAGCTAAAATTATTGTATGCAAGTTAAGGCAGGTAAACAAAAAATTAAATATACATACAATAATTTTAGGTTAGGCCTAGACTGATGAACGAACATTTTATGTTTATTGAATGTATTTCAGCGCTTGACGATAATATCTGAACTACGCCAGACAGATTAATACGCCGATCGTATCTGAACTACGCCGATCGTCTGTTAATTTAAATTGATGAACCAAAACACATGTTTCTTGAATGTATTTACATTCATTGCCATAGCAACCAATTAATAACACTTTTTTGTTACGCATTACATTTTCTATTTGTTAACTCTTACCGCAACCCGCGTTAAGGAACTTCATTCCAAAAATACTTTTTACGCAAACTTATTACTTTTCTAAAGTTAATTATTTTTCATTTTTTAACAAAGCAAGCCATGCGTTTAATAGCATTATTTGTTTGCAGTCGAACGGTAACGAATTTGTTAAAAAGTTAAACATTTACGTGTTTCCGTTGAAATATAATTCAGTAACTGTAATATGAAAACACGTGAGAAAATATGTTTAAATTTAACTTAACTTAATTATTATGGGAAGTAGTTATGTCAAAGGTGTATACTAAAAGTAAAAATTGTATAACACTCTGTTTTGTATAAACAATTTTATTTATTGACAATACAATTAATTATTTATGTGATTAACTCGTGTATGGTTGAAGAATCATTGACCAAGATAAATCCATATGATGACCGCAAAGAGGTTTATTTAAACGCGGAAGTGCTGAAGAAGAAAGACATTTTTGTGTAGTCCCACTACATACTTAACTATAAATTTCGTTTAAACAAGAAATAGTACGAAACAACCCGTGCTTAATACTGTACGGAAAAACAATATGTATACAGTAAATTGAATTGAAGGAAATGTTGTAAAATAATCGTGTTACAAGCAATAATGAAGGATTTATAAATGTAGACAAATTTATTTAGTTATTACAATTTTTGTAGTTGACAACAGTGTTTTCCAATCCAACAAGTACTGTTTTAAACATCTTAAATTTTCATACACTAGCTAATAAGTAGGCTATATAAACGTATTATTGGTTTGACGGTTTGTATGAAAATACCCTTCTTTTAACGGTCACTTAAGTGGAAAATCTTCAAAGAAGGTCACGTGACTAGAATAGAATCATAGTTTTGTGTATGGCTCATTTCCTCTAATACGAATAGAACTGCCTGTAATTATAACTACATGTGAATATTTCCCCGTCATTTGCAGTTTTTCGGAAATGGAAATATTCATTTTTTTTATATATAATATTACCGGTAGTTAAATTAGATTGTACGTCAAAATAAATTAACATTAACTATATTAATTAAACTATATTAAATAGTTAATGTTAATTTATTTTGACGTACAATCTAATTTTAACTACCCGAAATATTAAAAAAAAAAAAAACTGAATATTTCCATTTCTGTAAAATAATATATTATATTATTAAAGGTCATTACACTATATCAATATTTATTTATTCTCAGTCGACAGCGTATAACTAAACACAAACGAAATTTAACAAAAAGTTTTTTTGTGGAAACATTTTCCGATTATTTTTGTATGGAGGCGAACCAAGGTATACTGAGAGTTAAACCTACTTCAAGTGTTTCCCCATGGAGAGTGTCCTACAAGCTATATCACATTATTATTGTTATATTGTAGAAACGTATAACGAGGTCTAGTTGATGTTACTTAATCGGTACTCGTCGTCTTTCACGAAATCGCCAATAATAACAAAACTTGGGCCAAAGTATGCCTCAACGTAGACCTATAAAATTATTTTGTTCATATCCTATTTTTAAATATTACTCAACCATAAATCATGTTTTTACTTTAGTTGTTCAGTTAAGTAGTTTTCCCGCTACAATTACACAATTACTTATCTTCTGGTAAATAAAAATATTACTAACTCTACGCGCGGATCATCAGGGTGAGGATTTGTTACTCGCTGTGGTAAATGGAAATAATTCGATCACGCAGAAGAACCGCTGACGTAAGTAGCGAATTTCCAAAATTTAATTTATATGTTTCTATGGTATCAACTAACAATTTGAGAAATAGCTGCCTGCGTGTATAAAATATATTAGTAGAATTTGTTTGCACCTAAACCTCCGACCTAAGCTTCGACGTACAGCCTGCTTCGTTCCACTCGCAGCGTACAAACTGGGCCGTCGGGATTTAAACCGGGTACTCTATTTGTATTTTACGTTTTGAATGATTTTGGGGGAACCAAGCGAGCTAAAAGGTCGTGTAAAAACTGTGTAGATTAACATCCTACATTTTTTTTTTAGATAAAATCATAAAAAGGTTCTTTTTATTACGAAAAATCTAAAAAATAGTTACTTCCTGTCAAAAAGCGTACTTCCGGTTGGTGGATTTTTTGGCTAACAAACCGTCTGAGCGACTTGGACAACCAACGTGTATACCAAATATGGACCAAATCTTATTTAAAATACGGCCGTTAGAGTTTGAATTTTGTCAACAAAATGTGTATTACATTTTTAAAATAATTGTTTCAGCTGATTTGTTTTGTTAATGATACCTATTTTCTGATATTTACACCGGTAGCTAAATTGTGGTTAGTAAATAATTAACATAGCCATTTTGTTTTTGTATTGTTTATTTATTATTATTACTTTCTTACTATTATCATGTCTTACCACCGTATAAACTTAGTTATTAGATACTTTATGATTGAAAAATGCAATAAAATGGTGTATGAAGTGTGTTTTACCTTTTTTATTGCTAACACAATTTTTCCAAAATTGCAACTTTGAATGCTTATAATTCGAAAACAAAGGCATCTATTGAAAAACGATTTCCGCCGTTGTGTTTTTCTTGAAATTTCACATTGAAATGACGTGTCACATATGACCATCATCCCATTTAAAAACACAAAGCTGAATCCAATATGGCGGACAAAAATTCCAGAACCACCAAAATGTTGGATGTTTTAATCTATGCAGATCCGCATAAGCTCCTTCGGCCAAGTATGTCTCTGTTACGCAATATAAAGCCGTTTCCATATTTAAAAATTACACTGTAGGACTATATTAAATTTTTAATGACATCCCAAAACGTGATTTGGGGACTATGGTCGGTGCTCATTTACTACTCCCGACCTTAGGTCTCACCATAAGAGTCACTGCAATAGCTCTTCTTTCCTATACAAATTCGCTAAAAATGCGCGTGAATTAAAACTGAACTTGTATATTATAGTCTGAGTTTGGTGATATTTTCTGATTGTGAATGAAGTAATAATACAGGGTGGAGCAGGATAGTATCCCTAATTTTAAAGGTAAATTAAAAATAATAAATTTTTGAAAAAAATAAACCAATTTAAAAAAACCTACAAAAATGCTGAAACTAAAAAGTATAAAATAATTTGTATAGGCTACTGAACAAACGTAATTTATTCAAAGCCGATACAAAAACATGTTTGAAGTCGGCGCCAAATTGACCTAAATTTTAACCTAAACGTAAACTAAACCTATAAGGTTTGTAGGGTTTTAGTTCTTTTTTTAAATTAAACTACATTGTCATCCAAATTTAAACTATATTTTTTAGGGACAATATTAATTCCTATAAAAACGAGTACGTACATAAATATGATACGTACGTGAGTAACATAATGTAATATGGTGATTTCACACATCTTCTACAATACTACTTTAAAAAAAACCTAGCCTATATCAAAGCCCACTAAAGAATACCGTTGAGGGACGGGCTTGTGTACACCGAGACCTTGAACGCTCCAATCGCCGTAGTGCGACGTTGTCACGTTCTTCCCACGCTTCTAACTGACTGCGCCTGACTCAACGCATTTATAATTCTTTAAATTGTGCGATCAAGCCTCGAGCGGTAAAAATACCAGGAGTGTTCGAGGCTAGTATATATGGCAATGTGTAATGTGTTGTTTTTACTGAAAGCAATTCAGAACTGAAATTATACCTTTGGGGTTATGTTTACAACTTTAATAAAACTATAAGTCTTGTAATATTAATAATTTCTAAATCATTTGATCTATTAATATGAAATAAAAAGCAATTAAAAGATAGTATTTTTATCTTTCTTTAAATATATAATAACGTATGTAAATAAAAATGTTTAACAAATAGGCCTACAGTTTTATAATCCTTATTATTGTATACATTTACCGAGTTAAAAATCCCCGTCAGCAAAGTTAGGTAGGCCTAGATAAATAGGCCTTAACGTTGTTTTTAAACAGCATATTTTTTAAATTATGTATTTCTGATGTGTATATAATTAATTTGCCTGTGAGTTTTCACGGGGCTTAATAGTGTAACATAAAATAATTATACACCTTATGTTATGTCGGAAATGGATTAGTATAATATAGTTATATAATACATATTATATCTGTACCGTCTACCGTATTATCTAAACTTGATAAAACCAGATCAGTTGTCAATGAAGCCTAACCAACTGGTCAATAGTGTAGACTCTGATCTGCCTCATCAGACTTCCTTCCTGGTCCAATATCAATGTTCACAGCGCAATAGTTGTTTGCTTCAACAGTCGAACTTTAAGATGGAAAATGCGTTGTAATAAACCCTATAAAATCACCGCATAACAAAATTATAAGCGTATTGGTATTCTTGGGACGTAAGATAATTTTCTAAAAACAAATCAGTGTGTGACGAAATGTATGACCACTGAAATTTCTGATTTGATACATACATTTACATGTTAATGTAGGTACGTATTTTTTTTTAAGGAGTTGTTATTGTTTAAAGAGATCGTACAAAAATTGGTACCGAATAACAAAAATTGGTAAAAATGCAGAAATGTAATAGTGTAAACATAAACAATGGAGCCAAATTGTCAATTTAATTTTGTACAGTATAAAAGATATTAGGAACAATAATAAATGTACAAAAACAAACACGGTTTGTAGTACTCTTTCCATCAGTTTTGATCCGATTCAAAATAGCTTCGTATATTTTGTCAATTCCGAATATGCTATTGTTATTTTTACAAAAAAATGCCTGAAAATGATTTAAAATGCCTAAATGGAGTTGAAAATTGTAACGTTTTAAATTCAGAACAGATTCGGTGGAAACTAGTTAATTTTCTGGATGGAAGTATTGTCATTTGTCCACCATCTGACAACATTTTTATACAGAGCATGTGTGTAAATAATAAAATAAAATTTAAACGAACATATTTATTACAAAATGAATTAATTAAAATCTCGTAATAAAACATTAAAATTAAACATAGTACAATTTGTTTAAACTTATCACAATTTGTATATCTAAATAGTTTTCACTTATAAAGTTAAAACGCAACTACCACAATCTAAACTTAAAAAATACCGAATCGGAATTCACTTATTTCATATGCAAAACTTTTTCGGCGGAAGCAGAGCGTAAATTTTCAAATAGGATTCGTCGTGAAATGGAAAAGTAATCTCTAAAAACAAATTGTAAGCAATAACTGGATAGAAGATACAGTACGTATTGCTCTATTTCTTTATTTACGATCCGTTCTTTTTTGCAAGACTGTTGCTTGTCTCTAGTCTCTGCCTTAAATTGTAAAACACCTAAGTACGCTTGAGGTGCTACTACTTGCATGAACTTATTACGGTATCCTTGTTGCCAAAGGAACTTTTTACCTTAATCTGATTGGAAATCCAAACATTTTCCTTTTACTTCCGTAAACAGTTTCGATTTATAATAGTAACAACTCTAGATACGAAAGGATGACGTGAGTCCTGTTGGCGTCAAGGTTATTATTTGCATACGCAATTGAGTCTGTGATGACCTGTGTAGATTGACCGGTCATCAGTTGTGTTCCTGGCAATGCTGAATCTATTTGGTTGTAACCTGTATTTCTTCACTGATTATTTTTACTTCTGCTATGCCAAAGTAAGTTACTGTGATTGTTCTCTTATATAGCTTAGAACATCTCATATTTATTTTGTCGGTTTTGACCGGTGATTTTAGTCTAAATAAAGAAAGATTTATAAATTGATCCAGTTAATATTAGTACATTTATTAAAGTAATAAATAAGTTGTGCTGAGTATGTGTTGTACCCCCCCCCCCCCCCATAGCATAAATGCTCCACACTTTAGCAGCGAAATAAGTTGGATGACGATGACATTAGTGATACGGTAGTTTGTTTTCAATAGATAATGCTCGTTGCGATTCTCTCTTGCTAAACCTTAAGTGTTATACTGTAGGAAAAAACTGAGAATGTTCAAATAAAAAAAGGGTCCAAATAAATATCAATAATACCATGATGTATTAATACAATTAATTGGTTATCTGCATCAACAATATAGCCTAGAACCAATAATGTATACACTGCCTATGCTATAACTAACATTTTTGTTTACTTGATCAAATTCATTTATCAGAATTCAAAAATATAAATGTGATCCGTAACCATTTGAAAATGACGACCTATTTTTATTTTTCCTGTTCTATCGATAATTTGGTTGGCGTTTGAGCTACAAATACTAACTAAAAATACGTTTTATCTGTCGCTAAAATTTATAGGTAAACAAATAAAAATTTATTAATTAATTAGTTCTGATTAAGTCTTCCAGATTATTCAACCTTGTCACTTAAAAAGTATTCTCTCTGCCTAGTCATACTTATCCCTATGTTGTTTTTACCATTGAAGAAACAATATAGTGTTGTTTCTTCAATGCTTTTACCCCTGAAAGCATGTAGAATATCGGTCTTCCGGAAACCTGTTGACTTTGTCCAGCAATGTAAATTTTATCTCCTTA
>JAGFPH010000108.1:68222-92442 GCA_018207615.1 Philaenus spumarius | reverse complement strand
CCGCGCCGCGCCATCTCCCTTTGCCAGGCCGATTAAGTCAACTGTCTGCACTTAACATTTATAAAACTTATATCAATATAAAGATTGCAAAATACCCTAAAAGTTTTATTTGAGCCATTTTTCATAACTTGTCTCATATTAATAAAAAATAGCTAAACATGTAATTATTGTAATAGAAAAGTTAAAATTTTAACATTAAATTTAAAAATACACGGTAAATAATTGTTTTATAGCTTAAACGCAAAGAACATTTTTGATAGAGAATATTATAAGGATTGCAATAACGAAATAAAAATTACTCTGTCGCTTTTTATCTCTTAGATATTGACAAAATAAAAAATCTTTCAAAAGTGAACTTTAAGGGGGGTAGGGGGGAAGCAAGAGGGGGAGGGGCGGGGCCTTTTCAGAAAATATTCCTTATATAATCAACTAACATCCATGAAAAAAATCAGCTTTTCACTAATTAGTTCCCACTCAAAACCCTTTATTTTGACTGGGCTATTGGGTCTATTGTGCGAGATCGGGGATGGACACTCGTTGTCGGTGAGTCATTGCTGCTTGTCCCAATGTCATTATGCAAACTTGTTTAATTGAAAGTAAAACTTAAAACAAAATATATCTCGCGCTGTGTTTTGATCGCCTGATTATTTTGATACCAAATATGAAGGAAATCGGTTAATTTTGGGGAAGACAAAGTAAATAATTAAATCGTATATGTGTTATCAAATTATTTTTTATTTTGTGTTTTTTTGATGAATACGGAAATAAACTTACATTGATTAATGATTGATGAGTTCTATAACAACCTGTTATTACTATACACAATGATCATCACCATACAGTGGCCAGACAGTTTTTATTGTTAATTAAATGCAGTATTAAAATATAGACATAAAGTAAAACTATTAAATAACTGTGGTGCTATATACATTGAGGAGACAAAGACAAGACCATACAACCCCAGTTAGGTTACAGTTGGGGTCAACGAAATATTAAGAAGTATTTTTAATTATATATATTGCATAGCTTATAAAATATAAATTCAAATCCGAATCCGCGCGCGTAAAAAACGACCCGATCTTCTCAAAGGTTTGTTCGAAACTAAAATTCAATTTTAAAAATAAAGTTGCTATGGAAATTATGTATTGTTGTTGTTTTTTTGTTGATCAAATAAATAATGTTTATTGAAGAAATTGAATATATAAATATTATAATATATAGATTCAATTTTAATATAACCATTGTATTCTCTCACCAACCTCGAGATCGCTACGCTCTGACAAATGAGAGCAAAACAATTTAACCTAATCTGTATTTTAAGTACGATCCGTTTATTTTGTTGCTAGTTATTATTTATTAGCCAATTTCCATAGGAAAAATGAGCTATTGCAGTGGCCCTTATGGTAAGACCCAAGGTCGGGAGTAGCAAATGAGCACCGATCATGGTCCCCAGAACACGTTTTGGGGTGTCATTAAAAATTGTATAAATATGTATATATATATATATATAGGCTATATATATATATATATATGTGTATATATTTATGTACATATGTGTTCGCACTTTAACGGACGCATTTTACGTCCGATTTGGACCAAATTTGGTACACACATTGGATTTCTAAGTCGTTTGAACTGGTAGGTTAGCCAAACAAATTTACCGGAAGTAGACCACATTTTTTCCCGGAAGGAACTTTATGTATATATATGTGCGCACTCTAACGGACGCATTTTACGTCCGATTTGGTCCAAATTTGATACACACGTTGGTTGTCAAAGTCACTTGGACGAGTCCGTTAGCCAAAATAATTGACGGGAAATAGACCACATTTTTGACCGGAAGTACATGTATATATGTGTACGCACTCTAACGGACGCATTTTATGTCCAATATGGTACGCAGGCTGGTTTTCTAAGTTGCTTGGACGAGTTCGTTAACCAAAAAAATTGACCTTAAGTAGACCACATTGTTGACCGGAAGTAACAATATTTTGAGATTTTTCGTACTAGAATTAAATTTTGTTGAAGTTTTCTTTACAATAATAGACATACGAAATAATTCTGCACATTTTGTTTTTTTTTACGCGACCTTATAGCCCATCTGGTTCCCCCAAAAACAATAAAAACGTAAAATACCGTAAAAGTACCAGAATTAAATCCACGACTTTTACCGTGGTGACCGATGGCAATATATTTGGTACTTGCTGGCAGCACCTTCGTGAGTAGATCAATTTCCCAAATAGTTGTTGAAACCCAAAAACATATATAAATTTAATTTTGGAAATTCGCTCAACTCACGTCAGCGGTTCAGCTGCGTGGTCGAATTATTATTTATTATTATCAATACTATAACACTAAAATTATGCAATTATTATAAAAATTACCTTACACCTTCGCCTAAACAATCCTTGTTATCAAACACAGATTACCTGTTTCTGTGAAACTACGTCGCCATCATCAAAAAATTGTGTTATAATCTGTGAAGACAGTAAAACAAGTCTTCGCTGCGAATCTGAACAACAATGTAGCTTCCGCCTCTCCCAGGAATATTCTTTAAGCCCGTTGTTTCGCCATCAAGTGTGCTAGTTTCGCCGATTTTATATAGCTGGGCGTCCACGCTTTCTTGGTTGTATGCCCAGCGTTACACCATGTGTCGTCGAGATAAAAGATTTTCTTTTCTTCTTCTCTAAATTTCTCTATTTCACTCAGATATTTCCTTCCCCCAAAGTACTATGTCGTCTCTTTCGATGAGAATATATCCGCCGTTCACCACTCGAGTAAACCACCCGTTTCTCCCTAGGAATAACGTACTTCTCTGGAGACAAAGCTCTAACTTCTGCCATCGCATTCACTGGATTCACTTGGCTCAATTTTCACTTCCACTACAAAAATTAACTGCAACACTTCCACAACTGAACTGAACTGCAAAACGTCTACAACTGAACTGACCACAACATGGAAGGAAGAGCGTGAGGTCACCCAGTACGAGTCAATGTCATCCCTTAATGTCTGGGGTCCATCAGGAAGTCCATTTCCAGCGAAGATGTACAAATCGACAAACTATGACTGTGGTCACACCGTTTTTCGACTTCCGCCTTACCACTGTGACCTTAACCCAATAGAGCTATGAACATTATGGGGAAAAATCACAAAACCCGTTTCATTTTCCCATTTTTATTCCCAAATAATAAGTTGGTAAAATTTGTGAAAAATTTACTTTGATATCTTTGTATATTTCTCTTGTTTTTTGTTTATATAATATTTTTTTATTTAATTTTAATTTCACTCAATGTATATAGCAAAGCTATTTAATAGTTTTACTTTTACTTTCTCACTATACTATAGTACCTATAGAGAAAGTATTGTGATCGCAAAAAAATCGATGTTGAGATTTTTTGTGGAAATATCCGTTTTGGGACCCCCTGAGTCCAAAAAAGTGGTTCGTACAAAATGCCAGTATGTATAGGCCTACAAAGCTAGAGCGAAAACTATTCGATCGATTTCAAACAAATTTGCACCAGGCATGTCAAGTAGGCCTGTATAGATGCACGAAAAACGGTTTTGAAAATTTTTGAAAAACAACAATCTTTTTGGCAAAAAAAACGCCAAAAATCAGTTATTATTTTTTATAAAAAACGGCTCTAATGATTTTGATAAAATTTGGCTTATTTGTAGCGTTTAATGTACCCTACCATATGCAAAAAACAGCATCTTTCTAAATAAATTGTTAAATCAGGCCCAATTTATTCTAATTTCAACCACGGTATATAGAATACTAACGGTAGGGTTCACGAGTGGATGCGCAGTAACTCGTGACGTCATCGGGACCCACTTTCTCATAAGCTCCATATAAGCTTCTCATGTAAAAATTGAAGAGCCTTATGTAAAAATTGAATAACTTTAAAAATATTTAACTCATTTTAATAAAATTTTAACCACACATAGAAAACAATTCTTTAATAATAATATAAAAAAATCAGATTGTTACAACAAATTTTAATACATTTACTGATTAGGTCTATAAAAATTACTTTCCGATATCTTTAATCGGTAAAAAATTGTTTGTTCATGTTTTCAGTAAAAATTTAATAACTTTAAAAATATTTAATCGATTTTAATAAAATTTGAACCACATATAGAAAACATATTTTATAATAACAATTTAAGAAAATCAGGTTGTTAGAACAAATTTTAATACCTTTACTGATTAGGCCTATAAAAATTACTATTTCAATTTCGACAAATGGTGAACAATATGTTTTTATTTTTGAAGTGAAAACTTCTATAGCGACGTTGGGTATTTTTTTTTTTTTTTTTGTAGGGAGGTAAATCGCCGTTTCGCGTCACGTCACGTAACGCAACATTTTCGCTTAGACCGGTGTGTATACCCTCTTATACATATATATATTATATACTTGTGTATAGTATATATGAAGAACAAGGACCGAAGACAGTGCAATATTAATTTTGTTGGGTGTAGTAAGTGAGCACTGATCATGGTCCCCAGAACACGTTTTCGGGTGTCATTAAAAACTTTATTTACAGGGTGGTTCACGACGATATACAAAAACTTCGGGAACTCATTAATTTTTTTGGGTGTAGTAAGTGAGCACTGATCATAGTCCCCAGACTAAAAAATAAGAAAATAAATAATAGTTTAAAAACTAAAAAAATACGCTTTAAAAGCAAACGGAACTAAAAATTTGAAAATAATTGTAATTATTTTATTTATTTACTAACCAGGAAATAAAATGTTAATAAAATCCAGTAGTTAATCAATATTCATTTTACACGCTGTAAAATTCGCATGGAAGTTTTCACTTCTATTGTGTGGTCATATGCACACCCAATTTTTTTATTATTTGACATTTATTTTAATTATGTATTGGGTTACGAATATAATAAGTTATAGAGGATTTTATTGTGAATCCAAATCTTTTTTAATATTTAAAATCGAATATATACGTATATCAAAAGATTTATACATTTAAAAAATGTATTGTAAAGTTTGTTTACAAAGTATATTCGTTTTCGATAGGTACTAAAAATGTAATAATAATAATTTATAAATCAAATAATTTATCGTATCTTGATGATATTTTCACATAATGTGTATAATAATATACTCTGTTAATACGACTGCAATCAATAATAAACTGCTGATTTTCATTTCTCTTTTACATGTAAACTGTTTCATCCATTTACTTCCAGATTGAAGGATTTGCGAGTGTAAGTGTATTAGGATTGTAAGTGTGTTACGAGTTAAATAACTAAGGTTAATTAAATATTGTCATTCAACTGAATGTCCATTGTTTATTTGGATTCAAATAATGTCGTAAACAAAATAAAATAAATACTTAATACGAGTATTAACACTAGACTACTAGCTGTAACGATTACATTTGTTATACTTATATAATACTGCAAACAAAATAAAATATATATATATTCGATTTTAAATATTAAAAAAGATTTGGATTTACAATAAAATCCTCTATAACTTATTATATTCATAACCCAATACATAATTAAAATAAATGTCAAATAATAAAAAATAAAAATATATTGTTCACCATTTGTCGAATTTGAAATAGTAATTTTTATAGGCCTAATTAGTAAAGGTATTAAAATTTGTTGTAACAATCTGGTTTTTTTATATTATTATTATTGATATGTTTTCTATGTGTGGTTAAAATTTTATTAAAATCGGTTAAATATTTTTAAAGTTATTCAATTTTTACATAAGGCTTTTCAATTTTTACATGAGAAGCTTATGGAGCTTATGAGAAAGTGGGTCCCGATGAAGTCAAGAGTTACTGCGCATCTACAACAAATCTATATACCGTGATTCCAACGTACTAAAACAGTATAAATTGGCTTGTTTATAAACAGCTGTTTTGATCGCTTTATTTACTATTTCGTTGTTATTTTGTAATCAACATGGCAACCCATAAGACCCTATGTTAAAATTATTCAACTTTTAAATTAGATTTTCTCAAAAAAATGCGGTTTTACACGAAATACAACTATATGGGTGTACTTAAAAATCAAAACTACACCTAAATACAAAATTTCTTTGAATTCGTTAGAGCCGTTTTCGAGATCCGCGACAGATACAAAGATAGGTACAAGAATTGCTTATTTAAAGTAATAGGATTAGGTGCTCTGCCCCTGGACGCTTCGCTCGCTGTTGGAAAATTCGCTAAAGAATCTGGTTAATCTTTGGCTCGTTTGTACATAGGTTTGTAAAATTATGAAACCAAGCTTAAATATATTAACAGTAATTACAAGATTAATTATAACCTCAAATACATACTTTAGAAACGTGAGAGGCTTTCATTACAATTTTAGTCCTAGTTCTACTATATTCTGTCAACTAAAGTTTTGGAGTGAGGCCTAAGTATAGTAAAAATTATTGCAGGATTAACATAACCTCAATACTATGTTTCAGAAATGAGCCAGGCCTATATTACAAAATTGCTATTAGAATTTATCAATCTTTGCCAAGTTTACCTTTTTTTTGACAAAATAAATTGTTAAATCAGGCCCAATTTATTCTAATTCCAACGTGCTAAAACAGTATAAATTGGCTTGTTTATAAACAGCTGTTTTATCGCTTTATTTACCACGGTATATCTTATCTTCTAAAGCGAGAGATAATTGTCTGTCTGCTAAATGGATCTGGAATCTCCGTCTAAGGATTTTTGATTTTATATGGGGCTTTTTTCCACGAAAAATCGATTGGAAATGGTCACCAGTCTGGGAAAATTCGTTTTCTACGTCTTTTTATTAAATTAAAAAGTGAAATTTGTCCATTTTAAACAATACAAAGCACAGCTGATGCAAATGTTTTCAATGTCATTACAATAATCATCTGTTTTCTTTTAAACGAAGCACAGCTGATGCAAATGTTTTCAATGCCATTACAATAATCATCTGTTTTCTTTTAAACTGTATTTTATTAGAGGTAAGCCTAATGTTGTATCTATTTATAGTTACCATGGCAACGAATACGTCTGCTAAATAAACATACCCTTTATTTAGTTGTTTAATGTTATAGGCCTAACCTAAACGATGTTCACGGAAATTTGCAATAATAGTTATTGAAATCATAGCCCTGCTTATAATCGAGCTTTAGCTCGGTCTCCTAGTACTAGAATACTAACGGTAGGGTTCACGCGCATCTACTCTTGACGTCATCGGTGCCCACTGCTAAGAGAAATGAAATCAGCTGTTTATTATCGATTGCAGTCGTATTAACAGAGTATATTATTGTACACAATGGCTGATTTCACACTTGCCGACACGACACCGACTCGGCACCGACACGATATCGGAACGATGTTGTCGGTCATGAAAACTAACTTAAACTTAAGAGTAGCTTTCACACTCACCGACATATCGGTGTCGTGTCGTTACAGGCGCCGACATGTCGGCGAGCTGCTGGTCTCCCTTCTTTATCGGTACGATATCGTCTCAGTTTGTTTACTGGTTGCTATGGTAATCAATCAATAATAATTTGGCCTCGTTAAATATTTTTTTTGTTAGATAAATAATAAATATGTCTCATTTTAAATTTGAAGTTGTGACATTAATTGAACTTGTGGAAAGTAAGCCATGTATGTTTTTTTACTGAAGACATGAACAAACAATTTTTCACCTAATAAAGATATCGGAAAATAATTTTATAGGCCCATAAATATTATCAGTATTTATGCAAGGTTAGGCCTAGAAAGTAATTTTAAGTCTAGGCCTAACCTAAAATCATTGTATGTATTTTGCCGTTAAGATAGGTAAAATAAATTAAACAAACACACAATAATTTTAGGTTAGGCCTAGACACTACTAGACATTGAACCAACATTTTATGTTTATTGAATGTATTTACAATTAATGGACATTTAACTGTGTTTACGAGCTTAGCTTTGATGTTATAATTAATTCTACACCTTTATTATAATAACATTAAACGTATGGTAACAACAAATATTTGTATAAAAAACAATATAATAATAAACGGCAATTGAAAGATTAAAATTATGTGTGTATTTTGCCTTTAAGGCTGGTAAAAGAATTGAAGAAAAGGCGTGATGAACTTCGTTCCTGACGGGGGTTCCACGACAGCACATTTACTTTTTTTATTAGCTATGTAATTTGTTGGCAGACGGATTATGTTCCTTAAACTTTTTTTGAACATCCTTGTTTGTCCTATGTATTTTTGGGTCAATCTACACTATAGCTTGTACAATTGGTCGTGTCGGTATCGGCATCGAGTCGGTGAATGTGAAAGACGTCTACCGATATCGTGACGACATCGGTACTATTGCTGTATCGTGTCGATGTCGAGTCGGTAACGTGTCGTTAAGTGTGAAATCAGCCATTCTGTGAAAAAATCGTCAAGATACGATAAATTAATTAATTTATAAATTATTATTATTACATTTTTAGTATCAAAAACGTATATACTTTGTAAACAACATTGTACAATACATTTTTTAAATGTACATATCTTTTGATATATATATATATATTCGATTTTAAATATTAAAAAAGATTTGGGTTCACAATAAAATTCTCTATAACTTATTATATTCATAACCTTATATATCTATAATTATATATCTATAACAAAATTAAAATAAATGTCAAATAATACAAAATAAAAATAAAAATATTGATCACCATTTGTCGAATTTGAAATAGTAATTTTTATAGGCCTAATCAGTATTAAAAATTTTTGTAGGTAAATCTGATTTTTTTCAAATTGTTATTATACATATATTTTCTATATGTGGTTCAAATTTTATTAAAATCTGTTAAATAGTTTTAAAGTTATTAAATTTTTACTGAAGGCATGAACAAACAATTTTTCACCGAATTAAGATATCGGAAAGTAATTTTTATAGGCCTAATCAGTAAATGTATTAAAATTTGTTGTAACAATCTGATTTTTTTATATTATTATTAAAGGTATGTTTGCTATGTGTGGTTCAAATTTTATTAAAATTGGTTAAATATTTTAAAAGTTATTCAATTTTTACATAAGGTCTCATGAGAAGCTTATGGAGCTTATGAGAAATTGGGCACCGATGACGTCACGAGTTACTGCGCATCCAGTCATGAACCCTACCGTTAATATTCTACATACCGTGTTATTTACTATTTCGTTGTTATTTTGTAACCAACATTTAAATTAGATTTTCTCAAAAAATTGCGTTTTTACGCGAAATACAACTATATGAGTGTGCTTAAAAATCAAAACTACACCTAAATACAAAATTTCTTTGAATTCGTTAGAGCCGTTTTCGAGATCCGCGACAGATACAAAGATAGATACAAGAATTGCTCATTTAAAGTAATAGGATTATAGTTTACTTACTCTGAAAAAATATAAACGACGCCGACGGTCTACTATATTGGCAATTGTTTCCTATATTGGAACAAATATAGAATTGTATAAAATACTAGCTGGCCCGACCCGGCTTTGCACGGATAGACAAATCAACCTGATACTAATAATTAGCCCAAGTGTTTTAGTTCATTGTAAAAAAAAAAAAAATGTTCATTGTAGGCCTAACCTAAAATTATATTCAGTTTTTGATCCAAATCAGTTGTTGATCAAAATCAGCTGTTTTAAGCTTTTCATACGAACAGCTGTTTTTTGTGCCCATGATAAAATCAAAAGAAATCTTTCTTCTTTTTCCTTAAGATTGACCTTCCATAAGATTAACATTGAAACTTTGAGGGCCACTGGGGCGTAGCCCTTATCACTAAGGGGTATGAAAAATAGATGTTAGCCGATTCTCAGACCTACTCAATATACTCACAAAATTTCATGAGAATCGGTCAAGCCGTTTCGGAGGAGTACGGGAACGAACATTGTGACACGAGAATTTTATATATAAGATTATTACTTTTATATTGGTACATAGGAACACTGACAGTAGTAACACATTTAAATCTGTACCACACCACATGTTAGATTTTTGTAAATGAGATTACAATAAAATAATTATGCTAATGGATACATTTTGTGTTCATTTCCAAGTTGTAATATCCATAATAATGGTAAGGGGGTAAAATGCTTTTATTCCTATTATCATATTTAAAAGAATTTTAAGAATAGCCCAGTTAAATAAGACCTGGTGGTGGAAATAAATGTTGGAAAGCTGGAAATCGTTTTGATCGCTTTATTTGACATCAAAGTGAAGTATCCTAGGTTTGCACCACCCCCCGCTGCGAGCTTCAAAGGAGGGGTCCAAAAAACCCCAACATTTTCGGCCTTTTTTCAGTTTTTTGCTTTTAACTCCTAAAGTAAGCATATTACAGAAAATTTTACTCTTTTATAAATTAAAGAGCACTAAATCCTGCGTTGATTGGTCACCCACAACGTTTAATTTGACCCAGAAATAAAGTCAAAATCAATGGTCAAAAATGATGATTTTTACCAACTTTGCTTAAAAAGTTACTATAAAGACTTTTAAACGTCCGTACCGTGAAATCGGCTGTTCTAAATGAAAATACATACTGAATGAAAGTTGTAGGGCATTTAATTCTGCGTTCAGCAAGTACCTAACATTTCAAATTCGATTAAGTCTACAAATAGAAAATTACATGTTTCGATCTGCAGTTATACGCGTAGCAGTCAGCAAAAAGGTATTTTTAGTGGCGGCTGGTGAGTTATTATGTGGAGAGAATTTCTGAGTGGTCTGGGGTTATGGAATATGATCGCAATTTAACACTTTATTTTAGATGAGGAATTACACGTGGAATTATACGTTTTTGTCTTAATTACACCAACATTTTTAACTTAAATCCATTAAAAAGGTTTGGTTACCATTACGTACAAGTGAAAAATGTTTAGCTTTCAGTTAAGGGTATACTAGCCTACAATAAAATATTAAATAAACTGAAAATAACAATTTAAATCATGCATGAATAAACATAGAATTCAGGCACATTATATGTTTAAATATCACTAACCTCATTTAAAAAGAAAGTCCATCCGTCTATTCTTCAGAAGGGTAAACTTAACAGAATTTTTATTTTATAATAATCATAACCTGAACATCATTAACATAATCGGATTTATGAACTCGCCCCATATCCTATTTAGGAACTTGGCCTATCCTTTTCTGTTGAAAAACTATTAATTGAATTGTATTGATGTTTGAAAATAGATTTGGGATAATGGGTTCAAACATTTTGGTAATAGGTTGTGGCCTATCATTAAAACTATAATCAAATCACGAATGGCACGAATATTAATTATGAAAATAATATTAACAGCTTTTGATTGGCGTCTAATCAACACTACACACTACACTCTCTGTCTAGACCCACTCAATTGCTACAACTTATGAAGAATAATGAAAAAAGCACTATTGTAATGGAATCCAGACTAAAGACATACACACTAAAAATATTAATACAATCTAAAACAAATAAACACCAAACACAGCTAGCCAAAATCCCAAAATACGAGAACAAAACTAACAACACATAACCTCAAAATGTATTGCATTATTCACTAAACAAAACATGAAATATGGACATCAAGGCATTATGGCGGGCAAAACCTATCGCCCCGGTGGCTTGTTGCAGAACTTGTTGCCCCACCAGTTTCAATGCTAATAACTGTATTCGACTCTGGTTGCAGAAGCAGTGCGTTCCGAGACGCTGCGCGCGAAGGTTGGGTAAATGTTCTTCGGCTTTTCAACCGTTTGGGGACATTCTTGGCCGTAAATTTTGGATTCAAATGAGGTTTATATTGTTAATGCACTGATATTTAAAGAAATATTAATGTGATTAATCATTTGTTTTCTTTCTTTGGGGTTGTGCAACCAAACAACCTTGCAAGGAGCCGCCACTAGGTTATCTTCCAGTCACAAATCTACTCCACACTAATTAAGTTTAGAAAATGGTATTCTTAATTAAAAACCATTCAGTAAAATGTATAATAATTTTTAATAAAATTTAAGAAAACTATTTTAAATTAATGGTAGGGGCATTTAAATATATTGTTAATGAAATATCGAAACAGGAATGTATAAATTTGGACATTTTTTACTTTCTCACTATACTATAGTATAGAGAAAGTATAGTGATCGCAAAAAAATCGATGTTAAGATTTTTGTGGAAATATCCGTTTTGGGACCCCCTGAGTCCAAAAAAGTTGTTTTTACAAAATGTCTGTATGTATACAAAGCTAGAGCGAAAACTATTCGATCGATTTCGAACAAATTTGCACCAAACATGTCAATTAGGCCTGTATAGATGCACGAAAAAGGGTTTTGAAATTTTTTGAAAAACAACCCCCTTTTTGGCCCCAAAACCCCCAAAAAATCAGTTATTATTTTTTCATAAAAAAAACGGCTCTAACGATTTTGATAAAATTTGGCTTATTTGTAGCCCTTAATGTACCCTACCATATACAGAAAACCGTATCTTTCTAAAAATTCTTGTTTAACTAATAATAATAACTGGTTTTTGGGGTTTTTTTGGCCGAAAAGGGGGTTGTTTTTCAAAAATTTTCAAAACCTCTTTTCGTGCATCTATACAGGCCTAATAGACGTGTTTAGTGCAAATTTGTTCGAAATCGATCGAATAATTTCCTCTATAGCTAATAATAATAATATTTATTAGTTAATCTCCTACTTAATATCACCTCTCTTACCCCATCTAGAATTATGAAGTCACAGTGAATCTGTTTAATAATTTAAATATGTTTGTGAGAAAGTATGTGCCAGTTCCTGGTACCGTTTATTATATGTATTATTGCATTTTGTATTTGCAAATAATAATAAGAAATAATATTTATATATAATTAAGTCAAAAATAAAGTCATTAATAAAGTTTTTAAAGAGGAAGGTTAAAAAAAAAAATAGAGTCGACCGACATTGGTTTTCTGTGGTTTAGGAGAATTTAAAAAACCTTACAGTAATGCCAACATTTCAAGCTCTAAAGTAACCATGACGTTATAAATGTTACTATTACATAAAAACTCTTAACATTAAGTTTGCAGATCACTAGAAAAGAAAATATCTATTAGAGTTTTACTAAACTAATTCGATCATGCAGCTGAACCCCTCACGTTAGTTGACGAATTTGAAAAAATAAGTTTATATATTTTATGATTTTAACCAACTATTTGGGAAATTAGCCTATTCACGAAGACTCTGAATAGAGCTGCCTTCGTGTACGAAATAAATTACTGTAGTACGATTTGTCTCTGCACCTCAGCCTCCAGCTCCGTTCTCAGAGGAAAACATCTCCATCTTTCTTCCTCGGATTAAGGACTGCTTCGTTTCACTGGATTTGAAGCGGGTACTTTTATTGAATTTGGGGAAGCAGACGGTCTATAAGGTCGTGTAAAAAAATAAAATGCGCAGAATATTCTCCTATATTTATTTTTTTAGATAAATAACCCAAAAAGTTTCATTTCAGTACGAAAGATTTCAAAAAAATTTAAATTCCGGTAAAAAAAAAACATGCTTCTGGTAGTTAGATTTTTTTGCTAATGAACTCGTCCTAGCGACTTATAAAACCAACGTGCGTACCAAATCGGACATAAAATGCGAACACATATTATGCATATTATGTACAGCGTGTTCATAAAGTCCCTTTAACTCCCTCAATAATTTTGTTACTGAAAATAAGTTAACAAAACTTTGTATATAACTTGTGTTTCATAACTGGACAAATGTTTTGACATATCTGCCCCTCAATGACTTTGGGGGCTTAGCAATGAAAGGGGGTTAGCAGTTGAAAATATAAAGGTAGGTCATGTAATACACCATTGAAAAGCTTATTAAAAGAGAAACGGAATGGCGCGAACTTAAAAGGAATAGACAATTATATTTTTTATTATTTCACCAAAAAAGGTTATTAACCGTAAAAAAACATCATTTCAACCTTGTCTTTAATTGTAAAAAGTCAAAACTGAGTGTTATCACAACAAATAGACCAGGAACAAAATGAGGATGGTATTGTTACTGTCCTATTAGTCATGAAAAGTGGTGCTTATCGGTTACGCAAACAGTAGAGAAAGTTAGGAGCAAAGGTCAATGGTTGTATTCCCGATTCAATTTACATTTTCCCCGTAGTTTTTCAAGTACACATAGAAACTCAGATAAATTAGTGGTACCTTCCAACATTTATTTACAGTTTCTATTTTTTCGCTTCTGGTATACCCTTCGCATATACCACAGAAGAACCAATGTCGGTCGACTTTATATTATTTTTTTTTTTATGAACCTTCCACTTCAAAAACTTTAACTTGAAAAAACACTAAAATTGTTGCAAATTTAATGTTAAGAGTTTTTCTGTAATAGTAACATTTATAACGTCATGGTTACTTTAGAGCTTGAAATGATGGCATTACTGTAAAGTTTTTTAAATCATTCTATACCACAAAAAAACCAATGTCGGTCGACTCAATTTTTTTTTTATGAACCTTCCACTTCAAAAACTTTATTAATGGCTTTATTTTTGACTTAATTGTATATAAATACTAGCTGACCCGGCAAAAGTTGTTTTGCCATATAAATAATTTTCAAGTAATTTCTAGTGTAGACAAAAAATAGCTTAATTATTGTAAGTGTTTAAGAATGTGGTATATGCGTGAAATAGGCATGGAGCGCTGTGAACGATGAGGGAATATATAAATAACAAAAGGCAAACATTATTTTTAAGTTATTATAATTTATTCTCCCCCCCCCCTTAGGAGTTGGTGATATTGTAAGAAATGAATGTACCACTTCTGACCCGACCCGGCTTTGCACGGATAGACAAATCAACCTGATACTAAAATTAGCCCAAGTGTTTTAGTTCATTGTAAAAAAAAAAAAATGTCCATTGTAGGCCTAACCTAAAATTATATTCAGTTTTTGATCCAAATCAGTTGTTGATCAAAATCAGCTGTTTTCAGCTTTTCATACGAACAGCTGTTTTTTGTGCCCATGATAAAATCAAAAGAAATCTTTCTTCTTCTTCCTTAAGATTGAACTTCCATAAGATTAACATTGAAACTTTGAGGGCCACTGGGGCGTAGCCCTTATCACTAAGGGGTATGAAAAAAAGATGTTAGCCGATTCTCAGACCTACTCAATATACTCACAAAATTTTATGAGAATCGGTCAAGCCGTTTCGGAGGAGTACGGGAACGAACATTGTGACATTTGACACGAGAATTTTATATATAAGATTATTTCTTATTATTATTTGCAAATACAAAATGCAATAATACATATAAAAAAATGTCCAAATTTATACATTCCTGTTTCGATATTTCATTGACAATATATTTAAAGGTATCATTAATTTAAAATAATTTTCTTTAATTTTATTAAAAATTATTATTATACATTTTGCTGATGAGTTTTTAATTAAGAATAACAATTTCTAAACTTAATTAGTGAGGAGTAGATTTGTGACTGGAAGATACCTTTTTGCTGACTGCTACGCGTATAACTGCAGATCGAATAAACGGTATCAGTTAACTGACACAAACTTTCTCCCAACTTACTGTAGTCAAAATAATATTGTTTTTAATCATTTTATTTACTACTTTTTAGAACAAAACAAAAAATAATATTCTACCTACGTCAATCGTATAAAAAAATTATTGTCCCAGGCGGGATTCGATCGCGCGACCTTTGAATTACTGGCCGTGCTCGCTACCGTGGTGCTACCCCGTGCGGCCGCTGCCGCGATGCTAGATTGACAACACAAACTTGTTTATTTTTAAACATTTCCCCATAATTATAAAACGCCGAAGTTTTGATAAAAGCGGATGGTGTCATTTTGTTTGGCATCTTAAGCACTATAGGCCTAAATACTGAAAATTTGATCAGAATTGTTAGAGCCGTTTTTGAGAAATTTGCATTTTTGTCGTTTTTTATGGGTTTTTAGGGGTAAACTACCCTTAAAAATTAAAAATTCCAAAAAATGAAAAAAACGCCTGGAGATATTAGGGTTTAGTACCTACATACCAAATTTCATGAAAATCGGACCAATAGTGTCCCCTCTGGTCGTGTATACATACAGACAGACTGACAGACAGACACCACTCTAAAAACACTTTTTTGGGTTCAGGGAGCACCAAAACAAAAAATTCCACTAAAAATATTTTTGGGTTCAGGGAGCACCAACACAGATAATTGCACTAAACAATTTTTTGGGGTTCTGGGAGCACCAAAACAGATAATTCAACTGAAAATTCAAATTCCAACATTTTTACGAAAACAATACTTTCCACGTATAGGGTGGAGAAAGGAAAAATGTAATTTTCTATTTGTAGACTTGATCGAATTTGAAATGTTAGGTACTTGCTGAACGCAGAATTAGATGCCCTACAACTTTCATTCAGTATGTATTTTCATTTAGAACAGCCGATTTCACGGTACGAACGTTTAAAAGTCTTTATAGTAACTTTTTAAGCAAAGTTGGTAAAAATCGTAATTTTTTACCATTGATTTTGACTATATTTCTGGGTTAAACTAAACGTTGTGGGTAACCAATCAACGCAGGATTTAGTGCTCTTTAATTTATAAGAGAGTAAAATTTTCTGTAATATGCTTACTTTAGGAGTTAAAACTGAAAAAGGCCGAAAATGTTGGGGTTTTTTTGGACCCCTCATTTGAAGCTCGCAGCGGGGGGTGGTGCAAGTCTAGGATACTTCACTTTGGTGTCAAATAAAGTGATCAAAACGATTTCCAGCTTTCCAACATTTATTTCTAGAAATGGCTCCAAAATGGTTTTATTTAACTGGCCTAGAAATGAATTCGCCGACAGCGTTTTTGGTAAAGTGTATTTAGTACACGTTGTGGTTTGATTGTGGTGGATCGTCTACTGAATTCTGAATTTGTGGAATGGTCGTAAGAAAATCCCAATTTCTGTTACAAAAATTAGCAATAATTCGTTAAAGTGTTAATTCTTTGAGAAAACACATTTATCTTCAAATGATCGAATGGACACACCCACACTACGAAAACCTAAAAAGGCTTCTCTTACAATATGTGATAACAAATGATTATATATTATAAATAAATTACACATTTGTAATACTGATTTAACTATTATTAGTCTATGAAACTCTGCCGATTAATCACAGTATTAAAACATCCATGAGTTTTAGTTGATTATTACAGATAAACTACTTAATGCTATTATTTAATCAATTTTATTTATTTAGTAAACAGTCCAATGTAAAGAATGTTTTGTTGAGCAAGTTAAGTATTTGAAAGATCGAGAGACAATTTTTGTTTGTACCTAGCAGTACTTTTCAGATAATTTAGACTAGACAATTTATGATGAATCATTTAAAAGTATTTCCTTGAGTAGGCCTTCTAACAATATTAATGATGGAACAAAGTTCAAATTAGTGCACGGTGACAGAATGGCGCTAAATGGTTTCTTTTACCGGCATTTTAAAATTTTCTCAAAACTACGAGGTTTTAGATGATAAATTTGTTGTACAGACAAACTTAAAAACCATTGAACACATTAGAAATGATTGAGGCGTTATGTAAAATTAGTTGGACATTGTTCATCATAATGCCTAGGAAATATATGAAATGCGTATCGTTATACTTTACCGGCTTAATTGAAACATTGTGTATATTTCTTATGCATTCTATAAAATACTGGGTTTGTGGTAATATACATTTTAAATAAATTTTGCGTAAGTTCATTTGTGATTTCTCACTTCTTGTCACATATATTATAGTATGTCTTTTTATATTTTCTCTCTAATTAATTCAAAGCTTAAGTCATTTTACTGTATACAGTAGTTTCGAAATCTTTGAATTATGTTTCGCCGTCCTTGTATTTTAATATGTTGAGCACTCATTTAAATTTTATCGCTTTTATTTCGTTTGAGGTTATCAACGAGATTATCTCCCGCGAGATCTGTTATCAGATGACAGACCATTAGACAAACACAAATGTTTTGCACACTGTTTAATCAGCAGTTCAGTTAGCACAACAGTTATAATTTTAACGGCTATTATACGTCAACAGATTCAAGACAGCAAATCATTTAGTCTCTATTATAATAAATACTAGGGGCTCTGCCCCTGGACGCTCCGCGTCCCAACCCCGCCTCGGCCTTCGGCCTCAAATGGCTGCTTCGCTTCGCTCGCAGTTGGAAAATTTTACCTAATCTAAAAAAACTGGTAGTTGTGAAGAATTATAATAAAACCTGATTCTAATAATTAGCCCAATTGGTGTTTTGGTTCATTGTAGGCCCACCCTAAAATTATGTTCAGTTTTTGATCCAAATTAGCTGTTTTATATATAATAGGTTTGTAACAACCAATGTTTGAATTTAATTAAAATATAGTTAGCATTTTTCGTTGATTTTTGTTTGTGTTTGTTTTTAGTTTGTCATTGTAACCTCAAAAAGGTAATACTCTTCAAATTTTCTAAGTAATGTTGCTATGGTAATGAAAGTAAACAAACATGATGTGTTGCTAAGTTTTTTATACGAACAGCTGTTTTTGTGCCCCTGATAAAATCAGCTGTTTTTGATAAAATCAATAGAAATCTTTCTTCCATAAGTTTAACATTGAAACTTTGAGGGCCACTGGGGCGTAGCCCTAATGTCCTAGGACTTTGGTAAATGGCCTAAAACCTTCCCAGGGTTAACCTGTGTTACTATGCAAAATTTAAAAGCAATCGGATGAATGGTATACGAACGCAAAGTGGACAAAGAACAAAAAAAAACCCATAAGGAATACACAGCAGAAATTTGCATTTGATTATAACGTTTGTAAGGCGAAAGATACATGATTTGTAATGCTTGATGACATATCTGTGAATGATTACCTGCAATTTAAAAAAAAATAAGGAAATCGGCCGGATAGAATGGCCGTACTGACTGCCACAAGTTTTCATAAATTCTTTTAATATATAGATTAAAAAATGTAAGTACAGTCGGTACGTTCAGACAAGAATCTTCTACTCTCTTTAGGTTAAGCTTAGTATGTTACATAGTTAGGCCTCGAGGGCTCTTTCTGCCCATCACCTTATCTAGAGAACAGTATTTAAGCACTTCATATGTCTTTATGTTCAGCTTGTTTTTTCAGTCAATTTCGATCTCAAAATCAGTAAAGAAAACCATTACTAGAGGGTAGAGTTTTGTTAGAATATCTGCCATTACTTTTGTATCCTTCCTTGCTAATCCTGTGAGCCACTAAACAATTCCTTCGTAAGATCTGCTCAAGGTGATCTTGCAGGTTTACAAAAGTCTATATTTCTTAGGTCTTATCTTCCCTCGACTCTAGGCCAATTCATTAATCGTCGCCCCGCTCTTTAGTCTTGAAACTGCAAAGTGAGTACATGATTCCCCCATCACCTCCATGGTCTACTCATCCTTCTTTTAATTGTCTAAGATTTCATTGTACCCCAGCGTCTTGATTAACATTATGCTAGTGTTTTCTGCGAATCTTTGCATTAGCTATTGATCATTACGTTACCCTAAAGTGATCTCTGGACTCGAATTATTATTCATTACTGTGACTCCTACTTCGTGGACCATTATTGTAAATTTTTTTAATTAATTTACCAACCTTCAAATGGTCCTATTAATTTCCCCTCTACTGCTGCTGGTTTTTACTAGTTTCGACACATACCTCTGTCATTGTCGAATAAAAACAAAACACTACACAACACATAAAGTATAAACACTTAATATTCACCATTGAAGGGTCGTTAAATAATTAAAATGGGACATACAGATTCCTCACGCCGGCAATGCACCCCGAGAGGGGAAGTAAGGCCCAGTCCCCACGCTGTATTTGTTGTGTCCAACGTCACCAGTACAACCTCAATAAAAAAAATAGACCTCTATTCTTCACTGTACACCCTAGTTTGTCTCTGTAATGTAACGGTAAATAAAAGCGATAAACACATTTTTCTTAGTGAACAGGACGTGTAAAAATTAGTTGTTTTATTTATAAATATATACAAGTGTCACAAAAAAAACCTTATAGTGCTATAATACAAGATCGGATTCTATGCATTATAATAAATCAAAATATTCAGAAACATTTTACGAATTCGGGTTAGTTTATTTTAGTTTTTTGTTAGTTTTTTATAATGGAAATATGTGAACCAAGGGTTGACAAATCTTTTGCGCATGTGTTAAAAATTATGAGGAGAATGCGTTCTTGGAATCGACAAATAAAGAGAGCAGGAAGGCAGGAAGTATTTCCTGAGATACCCTTCCCGTTACATCATCCTATTTACTTTTCCCACACAAATTTCGTATGTGTATTAACTAACTTTCACCAACCTGGCGACTAACAATACAATGTTAAAAGAATACAAAACCTAAAACTAACTTTAACCTAACTAAACTTTAAATAATACAGTATGATTAAAACAAGATAGTATTGTGGTGTCATTGGATCTACGGAACAGCCAGGATCGCACCAAATCAATGTCAAACAAGAACATGTATTCATTACAGGAATTGCCTTCCTCCTGACTAAACAAAAGGTCGTACAGAAAATTGTTTTAAATAAAAAAGTTAATTCCACTAATTATCAACAACTTTCTCGCAAAAAGTTTTCTTTTTGCCTAAAAATACAAAAATTTCTCGCTTTGAACATTTTTGTTGTCATCACTTTTATTTTATAAAAAAACTTAGTAAAATTTTGTATCACAGTTATAACATTTTATAATTTTGTATGAAACAAAACCTTACTTATTTATAGATATTTGTCATAGTTTTCTCTAAAATGTGAAATACTTTTTTATAAAAAGGTTGTAAGCAAGTACCGGTACGTAAAGTTATAAGAATGTGAGCGCTGTCTATTTCCTCAGTTAAATGTTATTTGTGGACCTATTTTTTTGTGGAATTGGTTGTACCGCCAAGGCAGGTTTAAGGAGAAGTAGACTGTAGAAGGGATGACTCGCCCATTAGGCCAAGTTCACTCCTAGTTTGCTCGAACTGTAGCTTTCCACACAAGTACTTGTGGGTTATCTCGTAGTGTTTTGTTTCATGTGATCATTGTCTGAAATGTTCGTCTTCGACAATGACAGAGGTATGTGTCGAAACTAGTAAGACCCAGCAGCAGTAGAGGGGAAATTAATAGGACCATTGAAGGTTGGTAAATTAATTTTAAAAAAATTCGAATTATTACTTTGCTGTTTATTAAGCACACTCTTACAAGATAAAACCCTTCTTTTAGTACACTACCAAATTGCACTTCTCTTTGTTTGCAACACCTTTATTCCATGACCTGGGTATACTCAACAGAGTTCAAATTCCTCAATTGAATCCATCCGAGTTTGCGATCAGACGATTTCCTTCTGCGCGCTAAAAAAGAAAGGCTTTCCTTCTTACTTTCATCGTGGAAAATTCATTCGGTGTTATCAGACGGTGTCTATGCATGTTTAAACAGTATAATGCTATTATAATTATTATACTCCCTTTATTAAAAGTTCAATACGTTATATCAAAACAAGGTTAGTTGAAACACATTGTAAAAATCAAAACTTCCCCAAATAAATAATAATTTTTAAAAACACAATTTTGCCTAAATGCGTATACTCTTCAAACGAAAATCATGCTCTTCAAATTAATGTAAAACTTTCGAAACCAATTTTTTTCGTGATCCAGCTAAAGAAAATTCTTTAAAATTTTAGGAAACAGGATCCTATAATAAATGAAAAAATAAACGTAGGTTGTCTTCACAAGTTCCACAATTTATAAAAATCCCCTTTGATTTGATCTATTACGATTAACTATTGACATTTGTTTAGTATAGATTCAGTATAATTTAAATTATGTTGTTATCGAGGGGATGAAAACAGAAGGATGAAACATACCTGTTGTCGGAAAAGTAACAATAGAAACCTTTGTCTTGCAAAAACTGTTGCTCATTAGTCATTAGGTCAAATTACAATAAAAACCCTCAACGTACATGAATATAGGTTACATGCAGAATTACAGAACAAACATCTTACAAACGTGAATCTTACTTTTAGCGATTTACATATTTTTTGTTAGAGGAGGTTTTAAACAACAGCGATTTAAAATATGTGGGCCCGATCGTTCAATTTTTTTTGCCGTTATAAAGTGAACAAATTTATCAATTTGTTTATTTATTTTTATAAAAAAATGCTCTTGTAGATCACGCTCTATTCGACAATAATTAGTCGAATCAAGTAAATACAAATTAAATGTTTTAAGAGATCAATAATTAATATTTTCAGACTATGCAACCATAGTATGCGACTAAACAAAGACAGATTACTTAAACATGTTTTATTATTCAAAACTGCAGTTATTTGTTATAAATGGTTTAGCAAATACTTTATCACAAGTTTAATAACATAATGGAACTGCAAACATGAGACGTCGAGATTGAGGAGTGGGGGAAGCATTCAAAGTACAGCGATCCAACGAAAGAATCCTCAGTGTAGATTTGCCGTTGGCCGGTGTGTCTCGCTCGAGTCCGGTAGCCAGTTAGTGGGGTGTTGTGTGTGGACGATTTTATCACCATGGCGTTCCAACAAAGACAACCACTAGTTTACAGTCCTCCACATTGTGAGATCTGTGAAGAGTTTTTCCTCCTGGCTCGGCGTCTTCTAACTAAGGTAGGCCAAGTGATAAACCAGTGAAAGTGAAAATATGTGATAGTGTGTACCAGTGAAATGGTGTGATAAGCAATATATTGCGTAGGTGTACATATTTGAGATGTAGAAAAATGATTAGTTCATTGATATCAATATTTTATATACCTAAGCTATATTTTGAGCAGGTATACATAAATTGAATAATCGTAATCAAGTTTGTTCTGTAATGATGCTGTAATCTTAGATGAAGTAGATTCACTTTTCATCTAATTGGACGGACACAGGGTGGTTACAATGCGTCGGATTTTACACTCGACTCAAGCACATGAATGACCTCTAATCCAGAAGTTTGAAATTTCTAGTTTAGATCCGTGCAAACGCCTATTCACGTAGGCCTATTACCATTTAATTTATGTAGCCTGTCTAAAATAATTGACTTGTAAATAAGCCAACGATATAACCTAGATTTAATATAATCAATCCAAGGTTTAAAAACGTTCTGTAACTGATAAAACAGCGTTCGATCTTTATCAAATTAAATAAACTGTATTCATAATCTTATATGTATATATCATTTTTTACAATTTGTAATGGAATGAACTAATATGATTTTGCGTTGTTTTTATTTTTTATTCAAATTTAATTCTGCTTTAACTTAAAAACTCACATTAAAAAATAGGACTATGAATTATTCAACTTATACAACTCAATTATTTAAATTAATTTGATTTTTTATAGAAACTATCTTTACTTATCAATAATTAGAGGGCTCCATAACTTTAAGCTTTACGGAAAGTATAACAATCAACATTTTTTAAAGGGGTTGTTACTACATTTTTACGCATTAGCAGCACACGACAAAATGTCAATCTATGATACTTTTTCTATATATCTTGTAAAATATTAAATGTACAAATTTTCAGCTCACTAACAAAAAAAAAAAAAAAAAAAAATATAACAATTACTTTTTATTGTTTTAAGGGCTGTTATCACATTTTTACCCCTTACCAACATGTGACAAAATGCAAATCTAGTTTACTTTTTCTATGGGTAAAAAATTACTTTAATTTGTCAATCGATTTCGAAGGGAATTTGAAATAATATGAAAGAACACATCTAACTGATTGTAAAAACAACAAAAATTTTCCCGGGAAATAATATTTATAGGAATTATGAAAGAAATAAAAGTTGAAATTGTATAGGTTAAGTTTCGACTTTTCCGCAATATTTCACGTAATTATAACAAAATAAATCACTTCACATACACCAAACACGTAAGAATTAAATAAACTAAGTTAAACAATATTAACCCCAAAAGTACCCACAAAGCAAGAAAATTAGAAAATAATGTAACAAAACGTTAATTACGAAAACAATAACATCGTACCTTTAAGAACAATAGAAACTACAGTATAACTGCGTAATTAAAGTGGAATTTCATCAACGTTGCCAAATCGAACAATAGGTTATTGTACTGAATGGGGAGTGTAGCCTATAAATCGGTGACCTAGTAAAATCGGTGTGGACTAGTAAAACATCGATATTATCACATTATATAATTAAAAGGAAAAAAACCTAAAAGGTTCTAACCTATACTATTTAGTCACATTATGTTTGTTGCTTATTACTTAAT
>JAGFPH010000108.1:48212-67887 GCA_018207615.1 Philaenus spumarius | reverse complement strand
TATTATCACATTATACAATTAAAAGGAAAAAACATAAAAGGTTATAACCTATACTATTTAGTCACAGTATATTTGCTTTTTACTTAATCTCGCGGATAATAGTATGATTATATTTCGTTATTATCACATTATATAATTAAAAGAAGAAAAAAACCTAAAAGGTTCTAACCTATAGTATTTAGTCACAGTATGTTTGTACTCTAAAAACGTATGTACAACTTTCTAGTTGAGTTGGCTAAACTGTTTGTTTCTACACAAAAAAAAGAACAAGACAAATCTGGCAACTCTGGGAGAACGCTGAGAAAAACATGTCTGCTCTTTACAATGTAAATTCCCATAAGGAACATTTGATTTGAAAGTTTTTTTAAATATTGTACGTGTTGAAGATGGTTAAATATTGCTTTCCAGGCATCAGTGAAGTGTATAAATACTATATTTATAAAGAAAAAAAGTTAAGGTTTGTGTATTTATAGTAGTTTCGATTGACAAGCTAAAGTAAACAAATACCTTTCTATGTACTCTCTTGTAAGAAATAAATGTACAAAATTTCAGCTCTCTAGCTTTAAGGAAAGTATAATAATTAAGATTTATTGTTTTAGGGGTTGTTTTAACCCTTAATCAAAATTAATTCTAGACTATGTTACTCACGGATACTGTAGCTTTTTAATAGTAAAACTATTTTCTCAATCGGTTCAGTAGTTCCAGAAATTACATACAAACAAACAAATTGTACTTCTTTATAATATTAGTTTAGACTCTTCAACCAACTTTCGTCATTTAATTGTTTGAGAACTACTAACAGTATACCGTACTTTCTTCATGGTTCATGACGACTTAATTCTTTTTATTCTTTCTTTACGTGAGTGTTTGTAACCTACCAATTCTTTAACCGAGCTTGAACATTTATTTCTTTGAGAAATAGTACATTTTTCTTTCGTGTCGTTTTAATTCTGTTTTATATTTTTTTTTGTCGTGAATGATTGCACGAATTTTTCGGCCAAATGTCAGCACTTAATTCTTTCTGATCGTAAAGTGTATTAATCATGACTTTTAAGTGTTTTATTTTTTACGTGAGTGCACAAACTCTTCCACAAAGCTTCGACATTTAATTTCTTCAGAACGTACACTGTTAGTGACTTTTTAAGTCACTTTATTTTTTCGTATGTATTTTTTGACTATTTATTTTATTTCCTCTGTATAGTTTTTTAGATCTAAAAAAAAAATACTTAAGAAGACACAATTTGACAGGAAATTAAGAGTATTAATTTTGATTCATTCAGTAGTTATTATTCAATAATCATTTAAGAGTTATTTTCCCATTGGATTAATCTGGGAGGATTAAATTACTACCATTTTAAAATCGCATGCCACTGTATTAAGCATTTATTTTTCCAACAGTGTATTTTATTCAACGTCTTATTGATTGGACAGTTTATTTTACTTACGATTTATTTTCCTGCAGTTTTTTTATTCTACGATTTATTTTCTAGACATATTTTATCTACGACTTATTGTTTTTTTTATATATTCTATACAAAAATGATTCGACATTATTTTGTTTATCCTAAGATCGAATCAGCTGTCAACATTAACTCCGATTCAAGCATTTAACAGTTGATTAGGATCATTATGTACTTGTGTGACAACGTAACTTAAATCGCTTATTAACATAGGATGTAGGTAAACAGTTTCCGCTGATACGTAGTATTAGTACTAACAGAGGAAGGTAATAATTATTATTACCTTTATAAATAAAAATGAAATACTGCTCATTGGTTAGCGCATCACTTGCGAACGGCTTGACTAATTTGGCTATTTTTGTTTTAAAATGTACGTAATAGTCCAAATTAGGTTTTTATGGAAAGAAAATTTGAAAAGTTTCCCGGGAAAACTGAACATCCTTTTTTCATACAAAAATTCCATCTCACGAAAGCAGCAGTTCCGATAAAAAGCTTAGCAACTTATGTCTGTATATTCATTACCATAGCAACTTTACTTAGGCTGAAAACACACTGCTCCAAACAATTTGATTGAAGCAAACCGAAGCAAAATGTTTCAGTTTGACTGAAACCTTCCAAACCCACATTGAAACAAACAGTTCACTCAAAGTTCCCAGGCATTTACTTGTATATAATATGTCTCTCCCTTTTTTAAAGTGTTAAAAGTGTATGATTTCAAATAGTATAAATAACTTATTACCGTTATGACCGATGATGATTTTTGGGTGCATCCGTACAACAAAATAAGAAGTTATAATGATACTATTATACTATTAAATCATTGTTATTTGAACTTCGACATTATGAAGATAAGTTTTATAATTATATTCCGAATATTGATTTAATAAATAAATGCTGTTAGCCTACCTACTGTCTTACAATATTCTATTTGACGGCCGTTTCGGCTATTAGTAAAACACGTAATTTATCAAGTAGCCTTCTATTACATTTTTAATTACCAACATATTTTGTAAATTATTTATATGAAATCGTAAAATTTACTACGGCTTTCTAACATTACGACCAAAAAAGTAATTTTAAGTCTAGGCCTAACGTAAAATTATAGTATGTAGGCCTATGTTGCCGTTAAGACAGGTAAAATAAATTAAACATACACACAATAATTTTAGGTTAGGCCTAGACTGATGAAAATTTTTCTTATGTTTATTGAATGTATTTCAAATGAATAGACATTTAACTACACGTGTTTATCATCTTAGCTTTGATGTTATTATTAATTCACATTTATTATAATAACATTAAACGTATGGAAACAGTAAATATTTGTATAAAAGCAAACTAATATTAAACGGCAATTGAAAGATTAAAATTTAACTTTAAACTTTAGTTTCGCCTTGTAAAACAAACAATAAATAATAATTATTTATATAAAATACTGTTAAATACAGGCTAGAATAGAAGAAGAAAGATGTTTACATCCCTTCAATAGTAAAATGTTTGATTCAAACCGGGGTTCTTCAAACAACATCAGGCGCGACTGGTAAAGCCGGTTCTACACGATGCTACGAACACCTCGAACACCTTCCAACGTTGGACGTTTGATGGTTCGTCACATCGCGTGGCCGTTGTTCAAACCTACGAGCGTCCAATGGCGAGCGTCGAACATTCGCATTTGACCATGTTCGGGCCGATGTCGGTATTTTTGCACCGAGTCAAAGGGATGCCTCCAACGTTTGAAGGAAAATGTTCGTTGGTTCGATTCAACGGCTACACGACTCGTTCATATGAAGCACTATTTACACTAAAGACCCGTCTTGTTTATTTATGTTTATCTCTGTGTTTAATTTTAATCAGTAATATTATTCATTTAAATTTTCACAGGTAGCCTAAGTAGGCTACAATTTATATTTCATACTTGATACTAGTAAGTTCCCGTGAAAAATCAGAAACAGATTACCGGTAATTAGATACTATACATTTAAAAAATATAATTTAAAAAATTTACTATTTTAAAAACAAATTTTATTTAGGCCTGCCTAAATATGATGTGGGGATTTTTAACCCGTTAAATATGTACAATTAAAACATATATTATTATAGACTGTCATCCTCGTCCATTTTTGCAACTGGACCAACGTTTGAACCAAACTGTTTTCTTAAATATTGGATCAAACATTCGATTCACCGTGTAGCAGGAACATTCGCTGTACCATCTGTCGAACTTACTTGTCCCAAACGTTCGGTCCAACATTGGAGCGAGCGTTAAGTAGCATCGTGTAGAACCGGCTTTACGATTGGAACAAACAAAACGTTTGACCATGCCAGTGTGAACGTGTTTCCTCTACTCCCGTACTAATTCCGTCCCCTTGGTTTGCGTCAAACAGCCTGAGTCAGTTTCAAACCGACTCAGGCTGTTTTGTTCGATGCAGTGTGGATTCACCCTTAGTAAATGTATAATCAGATTATTATTTTTCAAAATCAACAACTTTTTTAGGTTAGATTGACAAACTAAAAGCAAACACAAACAAAAATAAACGGTATCAGTTAACTGACACAAACTTTCTCCCAACTTACTGTAGTCAAAATAATATTGTTTTTAATCATTTTATTTACTACTTTTTAGAACAAAACAAAAAAATAATATTCTACCTACGTCAATCGTATAAAAAAGTTATTGTCCCAGGCGGGATTCGATCGCGCGATCTTTGAATTACTGGCTGTCCTCGCTACGGTTGTGCTACCCCGTGCGGCCGTCGCCGTGATGCTAGATTGACAATATAAACTTGTTTATTTTTTAACATTTCCCCATAATTATGAAACGCCGAAGTTTTGATAAAAGCGGGTGGTGTTATAATGGTACAAAATACCATCACATAACCTCAGCATATTAAAACTCAAATTGTAAAATTTAAAAGGTACAAATTAAAGTATTTAGGCCTAGCCTCGAATGAAAGGTAAACAAACATAACAAACCTGTTCAGATGCCAATGTTAACATAACCTAATTTAGGCACATCTAAATCAAAAACGTATTAAACAACCACACCAATAACACACACTGGAGACTATTTATATGTATATTTAATATTTATTCAAAAAAAATAAACAAACACTACACCATTACAGTAATCCATGTAACAGAGAAACTGATGTTCAAATATATAAACAGTCACCAACTATGGACAAATACAAAGCAAGGCCTAGATTAAAATGAGTAACCGACCTATTATGTAACGATCTTATACTTCGAACACAAACAAAATTTACACTTTATTACCAAGATAGTAATGCAAAACATCCTGGAATTATTTGTAATGTATTAATGTTATTGTAAATAAAACTGTATCGAAATTAGTAAAAACTAACCAGATGTAAATAATAATTATGACCGATAGCATATAATCTCGAACCCAGAGTCAATTTATTATGTCGGTTTAGAAATAAATTCTCTTTTAAGTACATAAACAATGTTTGTACACCAAATGCACAAACAAGTTATAAAAATAATTAAAGTATCAAATATTATCAAATATATAAAAATCTACAACAGCAAAAGTGTAATACGGACTAGCATATAACCTCGAACCCAGAGGGATTTAGCAAGCTGGAATGCGCGGTCAGGAAAAACAGTTCAGTCTGCGCCGATCACACTAAGGAATGGAAAGGGAAGTTGCCGGAGGACATTTTGAATTTCCATAGGAGCGGAAAAGTGGATCCCGCGATGTTCAATTTGAAGAAGATAGCGTCGTTTGAGTCAGCGTCAGTTCGCTGTAAGCCTAAGTTGACAGTGTGTTTAGACCAACGAATATTAATAAAATTATTGGAAATAAGGAAGATTCAGTGTGAAATTAAATAAATAGTGTGAGCTTTATAATATCAGATATCCATAACATTAAATTTAAAAGAGATAAAATAAAAAATTGACTGTATAAAAGTAACTTTTGTATTCAAATTGAAAGTGATAAATTCAGTGCCACTAACCAGAACTTGGTATATTCTGGACAGCTTATAATTCAACGTTTTAATACACTTCTAAATTATCTGGACATCTTTAAAAATTAAATCAAATTATTAATTGGAAATTTTGTTATAAATTATGTTAAATTCATTCTCTAATGCGTATAAGTAAAATAAAGATTGCTCATGCTGCACGAGTTGCCTGACCCCGAGATCATAAATCCTAAATATAACTTAATATAAACAAATCATCACTTTGTGTATTCATGATTGTATATGCAAATTTCTGAGAAAATTGATAAATAAAAAAAAAGTTAATCTTGTTGCTCTACGAAAACATATCTGTCTATTTTATTGTAATTTAGATCCAGTAGAATATGATAGAATAAATTTAATAAGGATTATTACATTTTGACGCCCAACTAGTGGGAAATTATTAAGAGAATAAATTATTATAAATTGGCTCCACAACGTGGACTTTAAGAAAAGAAAATAAAGATAGAGATCATTATAGTGTCATTTTGTTTGGCATCTTAAGCACTATAAATACTGAAAATTTGATCAAAATCGTTAGAGCCGTTTTTGAGAAATTTGAATTTTTGTCGTTTTTTATTGGTTTTTAGGGGTAAATTACCCTTAAAAATTAAAAATTCCAAAAAATGAAAAAAACGCCTGGAGATATTAGGGTTTAGTACCTACATACCAAATTTCATGAAAATCGGACCAATAGTGTCCCCTCTGGTCGTGTATACATACTGACACACTGACAGACAGACACCACGTTAAAAACACTTTTTTGGGTTCAGGGAGCACCAAAACAAAAAATTCCACTATAAATATTTTTGGGTTCAGGGAGCACCAACACAGATAATTGCACTAAACAATTTTTTGGGGTTCTGGGAGCACCAAAACAGATAATTCAACTGAAAATTCAAATTCGAACATTTTTACGAAAACAATACTTTCTCCATATACTACGTATAGGGTGGAGAAAGTAAAAATCAATGAAACATGCTTACTGTATTATAATTCAATTCAAACATCCGTTGTTACATATTATAAATAAACAGCCGATTTGTATAAAAAACTGAACATAATTTTAGGTTAGGCCTACAATGAACCTAAAGAAGTGACGTTTTTTTGCAACTAATTTGCCTAATTTAGAATCCGGTAATTATTCTTCACAATTATCAATTTCTTTTTTATAGTTTAGGAAAACATCTAGATCCAAATGTCAATAGATATGTAAGTTAGTTAATGTAAATATCAGCTTCTAATAACTAAAGGTACGTTTACACTAACTTGCCTTATCCACTAGTTATAAAAATATATAAGGATAATAATACACATTTACAACAGCTGATTGGCTTAAACTGTTTACACAAAACCTACCCTAAATAAAAAAATTATACTTTAAGGTTAAAATGAAAATTTCGATCAAAACGAATGAACGGATTTGACGGGATCTTCTAGTCATTACAATAATAATTACTGTTTTTAAAACTGTATATGCGTACAATAAATGTACAGTTCGTCTCCTTTAATTCGAACTTCATTTTCTCTATTTTCAATTGGGTATAACGTTTTATTCGTATTATTAGTACTAGACTGAATTAGTTAATTATGACCGCAGGAGTCTTTTATTCCAGCATAAGCCTTTATCAAACATCGATGCTATTTGGAACATTTATTTTAAGTGTGAAAAACAAGTTGCTCGAACATTCTTAATTCCATAACAATGATGGTGGCCAAAGTAGTGGATTTTAAACTTTAACTTTGTTAAGTTATAAGTATTTATCATGCATCACATGTAAGTCAATACAGATCTCATATAAAAGCCATTACGCCATTATATAGGATAGCCTCCGTGGTTTTCACACTTTTTGGTTAATTAGTCTCGGCTAAAACATGTAGCTTATTAATACAAGTGCGTGGATTTAGTAGAGCCAATGAATATAAAAGTCAAATTATTTTAGAAAACTTTTCATATATTGTCAAGAGTTAGTCTTGTAATTGCATCTTTTCATTTCCCACGTTTAAAATAACTTCAAATTAGAATCATGACGATTTTTATACGTAGGCCTACTTTTTTTATACTTCTTCATAAGAATTTTCGAGGAAATACTAATTAAAAATGTTTGATTGTTATTATTTATCAAGTTCACTATCGGATATCTCCTAAGATAACTTGTCAAACGCTCTAATCTGGAATGATAGTTCTACTGCGAGAGATTAATCTTAATATTAATTTATAACACGCGACTCAGAAATACAGAGAGGTTAGGTTTCATAGAATCAATTCCACTCGATATAATTTCTCTTACACGTGAAGTAAACACATGCTGAAGTTTATAGGCCTTTGTTTTTATTGTTAATATCAGTAAAATGATTTGAATAATATTATGAAACATCTCCATATTTAGATAATTCTACAATAATAGGTCTACTGATGTACCGATATGACTTGCGAAAAAAAGGTATAGGCTAACTTATGTAAGATACAAGATTTCGCCCCACCTCAAAATGGAATATCCAATAGACTCAAAATTTGTATGCATATAACTATAGTACATAGTTATTTCATTAAATTCGCTATTGGGACTGTATGATATTTAACTTATGAACCGAGAATGCATGTAGGGTGTTTTAAGTAGAATGATGGTTGGTTCTCTTTACAAAATGTGTTAAATAAGACACTGAATAAAAAACAAAGTGTCAGATTAATAAATCATAGAATAAAATTAATTATCGGAAAAATAAATGCTCAATAAAGTAGCATGTGATTTTAAAATGATAGCCATTTTATCTCCCATATCTATCAAATAGTAAAATAACTTTAAGGTAATTATTAAGTAATAACTACGGAATGAATCAAAAATATATTCGGACCTTCTGGTCAAATTTTGTCTTCTTAAGCCTATCAGTGTAGGCCTATTTATTGATTAATTGTTGTAGGTAGTAGAGATTTGATTTGAGTAAATTGCGGAGCGATAACAAGCACCCCATATTTTTTTGTTTTTACTTTGCTATTTCAATTTAGTATTTAATTTGTTTAATACTTTCTATTACGTTTGTAGAACTAACTGTATTAATCATATGATTTACATTATGGTGTATTTTGGTACTAATTAGGCCTACAATTAATTATTAATGTTATATCGAAACACCACACCTTTAGGTCCTTTAGCTTTTATTTTGTAAAATTACCATCTTTGTGTTTAATGATAATTATTGTTCATGTTTGCGTCTTAAGTTCAGATTGTAGAAAGCTGTAAAGTGTGACGTGGCCTGATATCGCTTATATAACAAACAGAAGTTATGCAAATTAAGAAGGCAAAACTTATCAGTAAAATACGTGTTCGAAAAGGCCTCCTTCTTATCGTACATTTCCTGTAGGCCTATGATGTCATGACAAAGTTGAACTGAGTAAATTAGCTGAGGTGTTTCAATAGTTTACGAGCTTTTTTTAATGATAAATAATATACAGTGCATTGTAAAACATACACACCATTGTAAACTAATAATCAATTAATTATTCTGTTAATTGTAATTTTATATCGAGTAAAAATATTAAAAATAAAAGTGCATAAATCGTACTCTTTAAATCCACGTTAACTTCAACTATTGTCTCAACTATGTGAAAATTATCTCTCCTCACTTATTATTCAGATACCATCAAAGGCATTTTTTTTTCTATTGGCGCCTCTAAACTTTATTTTATATTTTTTTAATTTAAAATATGGCCTTGAAATAGTTTAACGTTTTCTGTTGTAAATGACAACTTAATTTGTTTAAACGTAAATCCAAAGATGTTTTTGGATTGCGTATTTTTTTAACTTATATACTTGTTTTCTGTCTCAACTAGAAATGTTAAAACCGAGTAAATTTCGGTAAAATTCCGTTTTTAAACAGCTTGAATAAATAGTTGTTTATAAAATTAACTTATATAACAAGTAAAACACAGTAGTTTGCTTCTAGAACGTAAGATGAAAGCCCATTTTTTGTTTTATTTCAAATACCCCAAAGATTAAAAACCAAACGTATAAACATAAACTACTAGGCAGCAAACAATTTCAACATTTTCGTAGACAAGTGACTCGTATAAAAGGGCTGGTCTCGAGTTAGCCTTGAAACTTGTATAATCGACGCAAATGTGTCCAGTTGGGATCGGTTCCAATAAAGCTAATTTTAAATCTATTTTTCGTACCTGTAAGCCTACCTGAAACTTTAGTGAAAATTTGGTCTTATTTCGGCTGTCTGGACATTATGTTTAGAATGAACTTTTAATAATTAATTATGGTGCTTAAGAGTAGAACTTTTTGTTTATTGTTTGGTAAATTTAAAAATAGAAGAAACCCAATTGAGAAGACAAATCCAAATTGACGTTCGGTACTGGAATCAAATCAAGAGATGAAAAATTATAATTTTCTATTGCTTGACAATGACGTAGGATCGACTCTCCTATATGCCTATTCCAAGAATCTTGTAATACTTGTTTTAACAAGGCCGCCCTAGTCGCTTACTAGAAACTCTGACTCAGTTATGGAGAAACCTTTTAGGCCTATTTGAATTCTTTGGTGTATATAACGCCAAATAATGTTGGTAATCTGCTGGCAATTATACCGTCACTTACAAGCAAATACAAATTTAGTCGGGAAAAACCAAACCTGATTTGTATAATCCAACCTACTTTTTTTTATATATCTTTTTCAGATAAATTGATAAGATAAATAATGTACGATAAGATAAGGTACAAAAAGTAAATAACGCATGGGCAAAAGTGACCATCCCTTATGCAAAGTGACTAAAGTTATGCAAAGGTCCATTACATTTATATTCTTGTAGTTAGGTGATGTAAAGGATTACAATAATAGTGCTTACATAAACATACAATAGAAATAATATTACACTATTTTTCTGATTACTTATATAGCCAATCATAAAAGAAAAACTTTCGTAATGAACAGAGTTAAAACTGTAAAATGACGGAAAATAACTTTTTCATCGTTCTATCAAACCTACGGCCACGATCAAGAAGTTAAGTTATATATTATACAATTTGTATAGGCATACTGCATTTTATTTTTTATAGGCGTATAGACGTAATTCAATTAGATAAAACGCCTACGTATTTCGCGAAAATAGCCGATCATTGATACATTTTATGTAAAGTTTTGTGTTTTTATATAAGCCTTATTATTGTATTGTGTGGTCAAATAATTTTAACGTTGTATTTTTTATTTGTATATTTGTATTATATAAAATAGTTTGCAGATCAAACTTGTATAACTTAAAATTACAGGTGTTTTTATCTTATATCAATTCTAATTAAAACTTCCTGTTAGTAAATAAAATAAAAAATACTTAGCTTTCTTGGATTCCCTCTTTGCTCATTTTACCGTTGATAAAAATATTCGAACATATATACAAAATTAAAGAACGACATATTAAAAAAAAATCGTATTAAATGTTTCGCATTTGCTAAAGTAATTTAGTGGGTCTAATTGGAAATGAGTTGGTTAAAAGTACGAAAGTGATAATTTATCTAAGCTCCTGTTAACACTAAAGCTGATTGTTGGCAGTGGTCAGCTTTTTAGCGGTCACGTGATTCTTACGCAACAAGCCAGTTGGATTTAGTGCCTTTTCCGTTATGGATCTGATAATGGAAATGGACGTCTATGTGCTTGTAGGCTTAATATTCAATTTTTAATATTTAATTTAATTAATGTATAACAGTGATGTTTACTAATAATACCAACCAATAGTAAGATTCCTAGGGCTGTCCGCGCAAGTTGATAGTGTCGTCATTCTATTATTATAGATAGGCCTACAGTTTGTTATGTTGAACGATGATCTTTGTATTTTATTTATCAACGATTACGCAGTTTTATTGATTATACTTGTAGTTTTTTTGTATCTATTTATGAAACTAGTTTTAATCCTAATGACATTGCTTTTTGTTCCATTTGTTTTTGTTGTATTCCGAGCATTAGTATTGTCTAAGGCAAATGCGCTTGTAGCGTTATTTTGTTTAATGTAAAGAATAATTTGTATTTATGTAAATATATTCACCAAAAGAATTGTAACGTCAATTAATTTGCGGTCGGCACTACAGTGAGTTGATGTATTATTTGTCGAAATTACACCTGAGGTGATGTTGAACGATTCTTACAAGTTTTTAAAGACATTATTAGTAAATAAAATAAAGAATTGTGCTCATACTGGTTAGTATTGGTATTTGCTTGATTTTAGAAATTGGGTAATTATCGTCCCCAATTGATTCATTTTATATTTAATAATTCGTGTATTACAATAACTTGACACATTAACTTGTATGATTCTTTTAACACTATACGTTAAAAAAATTGTTGAATTTTAAATTGCTGATTTAATTGCGGTAATATTTAGTTGACTTAACATTTCTCAAAATATTGAAATAATAATGAACAGTGAATATTACGCAACATTTTTTGTAAGGTAATATTAATTTGTAATAAAGAAGCCAACTTAACAAATTTTTTCTTAGTTAAAAATATAAACACGTTTAGTTCAAATATGTAATAGCGTATCAATTTTAAAAACGTCCGTTTACTAGATCAATACAATGACGGTTAATGCAGGTGATAGCCTTGTTATTTAATGTACCACTTAGAATTGTTCGATCCTTTAAGCGTTAAAAACAACAAAGGTTGTTCGGAGATATTGTCAAGTGTTAATCTTATATTTATATTGCCTCAATAGTAGTATTATAAAGGCTCAATATCGTTCTTTATTAGCATTTTAAAGTAGCGATACCAAATAATATACTCCAACTACGACAGCCTAATCTAATCTGTACGAGTTTTGTAGGTTTATCGTAATAAATTTGTCTGTGAAGATAAAAATATATAGGGCGGGGTTTGGCGCTAATAAACGGGTTATTTGTTAACTACGCTAAGATTTTCAGCGAGTTGGATGTCCATTTTTGATAATTAGGCGTAATAATTGCTTAGCAAAAGTAATTATTATTGTATTTCATTTTATTACATGATACTGCTTAGAAGTAATTAATGTATACCTTATCTTTTCAGCAGATTTTAAACTGCGCACACTAGATTTGTTAATTTTAATACATACAATAAGTTAAGATTCAGCTCTTACTTCTTCCAAAATTATATTTATTTTGTATTTTTGCGTGTAATCCTTTTGTCTAAACACACACGTTTTGTGCAAACGTTGTTTGTAAAAATCATTCAAATTAGTTTTTCTTGTATCTTTTTTGCCGGAATTCATCTTAGTTTTGTAAATGTTTAAAATCAATTGGATTATTATTTTTTAAATAAATTTCTCTCATACAGTAAATTTTTAGAATATTTCCTCGATGTTTGTTTGTATAGCCTAACATAATTTTGAGCCCAAAGCACTGCGAATATAGTGCGTTTAACTGGCCCCGAACTAATTCAATAACGCCCACAACAACTCGCTTACGTTTTATTGTAATCGGATGAAAGGCATATGAATGCAAAATCTTGACCCAAAATCGCTACGACCATTTCTCTGTCAAATTAGATTTCCCGTACCTAAAAACATAAATAAAACGAAACCCAAACTTATATCAGTTTACAAATTTAATCAATTTTCTATTTGTTTTAATAATGCTGGTTTTTTGTAAGAAAACAATAAAGTAATTCTATAAAAACTAAAGGTTGTAACATATAAAATATAATAGCCTATTAATGCAACCCTGCTTACCACTATCGTAGATATCAACAACTAACCTAAAAAATTAACATGTTTATTATTAAGGGTCGGCTCTAGTAAAACAGAAAGGAACCTGCTACTCCAGCGCTTCACCCTATAGCGGCGGTAGGTTACGCGGACATTGCTCATCCTAAATCCATTTAAAACCCGCAATTGTTCAAATAGCTTTTTTAAAAAAATACGAAACTCTTGGGGACGAAATTCCCCATCCGAATGGCTTGGTAATTTCTCGCTATAATTAATAGTGACAACGTAAAAAAATATTATAAATCACCCTATAGCGGCGGTATTTTACGCGGACATTGCTCAGCTTAAATCCATTTAAAACCCGCAATTCTTCAAATAGCGTTTAAAAAAAATACCAAACTCTTGGGGACGAAATTCTTCATGCGAATGGCTTGGTAATTTTTCGCTATAATTAATAGTGACAATGTAAAACAATATTAAAAATCAATGTTTTAAATTGTTAATAAATGATAAACAAAATATTTTTTTTAGTTTTGAAAAAGCCATTTGCATGCATATTGACCATAGCTTTAAAATGACATATCGTTTATAATTTCCTGATCGAAAATAAAGGGGAAAAGTGATTTTAATTTAACATTGGTGTTATGGAGTGTCAGCCAACATGGCCGACAGGTAGTGCCCGACCCTTAATGTGTTAATCTGCTTGCTTTGGTAATAATTTGAAACGCTTTCAAGGAACGTATATTGATTTTATAATAGACCTAACCTAAAATTGTGTTAAACCATTGGTCCAAATAAGCTGTTTTATTTATAATGTATAACAATAATATTGTTGAATTATATTAGATGTTTGAATTATTATATTTCATAGGTTTTAAAGGATTAACCTAAAATTGTATTAAACTTTTGATCCGAATCAGCTGATTTATTAATAATGTGTAACAATAATTATTATTTTTAATTGTAATAGATGTTTGAATTATATTACAGTTCATTGATTTTTCTTTTGTATTTGTCTTTATTTTGTTAAACCAACCTAAATAAGTTGTTGGTTGTGAAAATAATTAACTAATTCTAATGTGCTAATTTGATTGCCATGGTAATGAATCTAAATGTATTAAAAAACGTTTTTTGGTTTAATGTAAACAGGCCACACTTAGAATTATTGTGTTGCTAAGCATTTGATACGAATCAGCTGTTTCATCTGTTATAGGGCTGCTTATGGGAGTGATGAGTTTTTGCATTTTCTACCCTTTAAATTCCACATTTAGCAAAATCATTTCTTAGTGCGCCTCTACATTATTGGACGGATGTAACTTCCAAATTTCAAGTCTCTAGCTTTAATAGAATCGGCTCTGCGTTGATCGTCAGTCAGGACATGCATTTTATATTTAGAGGTACAACCCGAAAAGGTAAACGGATTCATTCAGTAGGCACGAATTTCCCAAACTGCATTCAGACGTATTGAAGGGGCATATTTTAATAGCTTTCTCTATTGAACAGATGCACGTATTTAAATTTGTATGAACAATATTAACAACATTGCAATATGCGATTTATACAGGTCATTGTTTATTTAAGCCAGTAATGGCTTATTTAATTTAAATAAATCGAATAAGTGGACTAGATCAATGTAGATTACGTCATAAGTGTGATTTTGCGCAAATATCAGCTGTTCGCCAGTGCTATCTATGAACTTCGCGCCACTCTGTGATTACATTTTGTTACTTTATCTCGCTCAACTGTGTTACATGGAGTTAGTGTTTCCGCGAATGTGTAACCATGGAATTGTGTTCTTACGCGTGTCTTACGGATTTCCGGAAGGAAATGTACGATCAGGTGTGACAACATAATTGATTTTATTACATAACTGTGAGATAAAAATAACCGTAGGTTTACACATATTTAAGTAATGCTCTGCTGTGCAGATTGTAATTGTCTATTATTAGTTTCAATTTGTTAAAGTATTAGTGAAAAATTAACTATGGCTGTAAGTAAATATAAAGATTTATATATATATATATATATATATATATATATATATATATATATATATGTATATTATACTATTTTGTGTTTGCAAATAAAGGTATAAAAACACAATTATAAATGTTATAAATTATAACTACTGTTTAAAACAAATTACAAAGTTATTACGCCATAGTATTTTTTTCTGTTCTTTCACAATGAGAACGTCTTTGAGATGGTCACACACATATTTAGCTGATGGTTGGAATAAGATTAGGGAGTACTCCATGCTACGATCCATGTTGTTTTACTTTAAAAGTATTGTTATATGTTGTTAAAGTATTGTATTTGTTATATGTTGTGTAGTAATTATAATTGGGCACCAAAGATTATTTTCTGCAAATCAGCGTTTTGCCCTACTGGGACTTTCAAAGCATTAGGCATTTGTTACTTAATGAATGCATTAGATTTGATTAAGACATTTTTTAAATTTGAATACGCATAATATTAATAATATACAGTATTTGTATACAAATACATACCATCATTGACAAGCAAATCTAGAGCCAATGAGAAGGGGGTGGGGGGTTGGCGACAAACAACGTGCTGAGCAATCAGTATAAGTGCCAAGGCCGGCTGTTTGTTTAATAAGGTTTCCAAAATAATCACTTATTCCAACTACTGTCAAAAATAATTTACATAAAACTGTAGTATTCTGTTATGAGTAATATTACTGTTTTTTAAAGTGTTCTTCAACCTTGACAACAATTTAAATAGGTACTTGTTTTTTTAATCTTATCTTTTAGTTTGTTACAGTAATTTAAACTAAAAAATGTTATTTTAATGAAGTCTTAAATTTCAGTTTTTGTTATATAATGAATGACTTTGTCGAACAAAATAGACAAGTAAACAAAAGATTAATTATTAGGTTAACTAACCAACACTGACCCATAAAATGTATCAACCTTAAAATAATTAATGCCTTGATTGTTATTTTATTACAGAGAATGGGTATTATTTGTACTCCGACTAATCTGTGGCTTTAAAGTTCTTCCCCCTTAAATAGCAATTACACAAATTAAGACATTCTCATTACTTTACAAATTTTTGTTTTCTTTAAAGGTTTTGATTTAGAAAGAAATATTAAAATGAAATAGTGTATTTTGAAATTAGTTAAGTAACCTCAAAACATAAAAAAAATTCAGATATTTCCTTATTTTTAGAACAGATATTCTAAAGTAAATTTTGTATATAAATATTTATTAGTTATAATTTATAAACTAATGTTATTAGTTTTACTAAAAAATCATTTGTTTTTTCTTTCAGTATCTAGATATCGGAGAGGACCTCAACATTCCCGATGATTTCACTCAAAAGGAGATGATGACGGGGATGTGGTGGCGACATCTAGTGTCGGGAGGTGTGGCGGGCGCAGTATCAAGAACTTTTACAGCTCCTCTAGATCGAGCAAAAGTTTTCTTTCAGGTACGTTAGTATTGATTCTAAATATTGTGTTTTTACTTTCAATACATTCTGTGGGAATTTTATATCTTAACTACAAGAGTTTTAAATAGTTTAGTAATCAATTTTTATAAATAAAAAAAATATTATATTACACTTTTTTTAAATATTATTTATACCAAATTTTAAGTACTGCTTTTTGAGGATTGTTTTTGTGTATCCGAGACAATGATGACTGCTAGGGGATTTGCTACTGAAAAGGGTGAAATTTTGTATTAATGGTAAAAATGTTTTGAAAATTTGTTTCCTGGTGTAGTATATGCTGAAAAAATACAAAAATATAAAACATGAAATGTTTGACTTTTATCATAAGAAAAAAAAATTAAAAACTGGGATTTCAATGATTTTGCCGAGGTATTTTTGAAGCGATATAACTGTAAAAGTAGTTTATGGATTTTGCTGGTTCTTAATTTTTCTTAAAGGTAATACAGTCTACTACAAATTTAGGTAGAATAATGTCGATAAACCTCAAATCTTTTTTTATATAACTTAACATTAAATTGTTTTTTATTTTTATTTACAGTTTTACAAATTATTTTTTGATTTATGATGTATGAAAGTTACAAACATAAATCTACCTAATTATTTAGCTAAAGATGTATAGAGTAAGTGGTAAAAATTTAAGTAATGTACTTAAGTGGTTCTTGAGATATATCGAATTTAGTCTCTAAAAACATGAAATTCTCACATTTCGGGAAATGGCGATTGAATAAAAAAGTGTACTTCAATATGGAATACATTGAAAAAATGTGAAAAATGCCTAGGTAAATAAAAGCTATTTATGTGTTTATACTTTATATTATGCCTGGTTATTTTTAGAGGGTTATTGATAATAATTTAAAAATATATGTAGGCCAAAACATAATTGTTATACAACCAGACAGTAATTTGGACTGATTTTTCTCATTCGCAGTGTTGTTTAAATTTAGTTTTTCTGGTATATATGTATAGAAAAAATTACTTCTATTGCATTTTTCATGTGTTTTAGGACCTGTAGAACAAAAACATGCAAAACAAGAGTATTTCCAAAATTTGATGGTTTTTTACCATTTTTAGTAGCAAATCCCCTTAAGTTCTTCACCTGAACAAAAAGTATTACCACACCAGTTTACAAACTTGTTATGGATTATGGACTACAAGTCTTGATTGTAGTGTAGTTCTTATTTTACACATTTGATAAGTTGTTCACGATGCTTATATTTTTATTTCATTGTTAAATGTAAGATTTCCCATGAAAGGGAAATTCAAATCTATTTCCTTTAAACATTCTATTTCACTATAAATTATTTTATTTCTAAACATATAGAATTAAATATTTCAAGGGATAGAAATAACCAAATGGTAAAATTTCACAATTATAATTTATTACTGAGCAACATATGTTTCACCATTAGGCATCATAAGGTAGTAGCTATCCCTATTATGGAGTTTCACCAAGTACCAACTGTTTTTACCTTAAATTCTAAATATTTCAAATGTTTCTTGTACTTCCTTAACTATGTTTTATTTTTTTATTTTATTGTGGTAGTTAACACTTGTCTTGTTCAGCTGATCTAAAATAAAATAGTTTTTGTTTCCAGGTTTATGGAACCAAAGATACATGCATCAAAGGTTGCGTAAGAAAATTAGTAAATGAAGGAGGGTTAATAGGAATGTGGAGAGGGAATGGAATCAATGTCCTTAAAATAGCACCAGAATCTGCACTGAAATTCATGGCTTATGAACAAACAAAAAAATTTATTAGGAGTCACAATGGTGACAAAGAATTAGGAATTTACCAACGGTTCTTTGCCGGTTCATCTGCTGGATTGTTTAGTCAAACTATGATTTATCCACTAGAGGTGAGTTGTACATCAAATTAATTTAATGTTGAAATATTTAAATGCATATTATTATATGTTCACCTAGTTAACTAAATTCCAAGAGAGAAAATGTAGGACAAGGATTTAAACCCAAGAACTTTTGCATTATCGGTTGAGCTGTCCTGTTTTATAATTTGAAAGATTTGCTGTGAACTATTTTAGATTAACAATATTTAAATTAATTTAAATTTGATTTGAGGCTATTGTTTTAACTTTATTAAGCTTAAATCTTATTGCAACAAAGATCTAGGGTTCAAATCCAGGTCTTGGTAAAAAGGTTTCCCTTGGAATTTAGTCAATTATAATAAAAATATCAATATTACAAATTTTTAACATAACTAATTAGAACAATTTTAATAATATCAAACATATACCATGTCTACAATATGTTATTGTTTTTGTAGATTGTAACATTGATAATTTTATTTATTATTTTTATAATTTAAATAAATATATTATATATTCTATATACAGGGTGATCAACTCAAGTCTCAAGTCAATATATTTACTGTTATTAAGTCTTGATTTCACATCTCTACGTTACACATCTATGCTCTGCCATTTTGATTCTCGTCTGCTAGCATCCCAGCAGACAACAAGTCACTGCCCATAAAGTGTTTCATCTATGAACTGTGATCGTGCCATCCACCAACTTTGCCGTGTAAAGAATGTAGTGACGTCACCATCTTGTTTTAACCTGTAACGTTAAGCGTTACAATAAATAAAAAATTTTAATGTTAATTAACACTTTTAAAGAAAAATTAGGACTTGTTTTTCGATAATTTTGTAAAACTTAAAAAAATATATTTTATTTACCAAAATAATTACATGTGAAATTAATATATTATTTCTTTTATCTTACCTTATTTCAATCTACCACTAATAAAAAATAACCTTCTCAACAAATTTAATTTACTAATCAAATCTCAATTTAACCTCAAAACTGCCAATTTTCATCTTTCACATGTAATAGTCTATGCCAACATAACTCGTGGGAATCAGAATGATGCATCATGGCGTACGTGACTTTATACACGCAACCAATGTTTTTCGCGCCACTCTGTAATCACGCGGTTATGTTTCTTAATTTGCATATTATTTTTTACCTCAAATATTTTAATGAACTCCCGGGGTGGAGTGTCGAGCTGAAAATAGTACACACTAGATGGAAATTGGTGGCTAAATAACGAATATCTACAAC
>JAGFPH010000108.1:35883-48202 GCA_018207615.1 Philaenus spumarius | reverse complement strand
TTAGTCTTCTCTATCATTATATGGATCACAGAATTGTACCTGTCACAAACCTTTTCGCTGCGTATTAAAATCCAAGCAGCTCCCTATATTTTGCAATTATTAGTGAAATTTTTAATTTTTTAATTAAGGTTTATTTTACTTAAATATCTCTTTATTACTATTTCTTGCATTAATATATACTACTACTGTATTTTCATTTAAAAAAAAAATTGTATGTGTGAAAAACATGATTTAAGCCCTAAAAACATGGAAATTTAATAAATTGTTAAATATTTTTAAGTACTCACATTAAATAATATTTACTATAAAAAACAATGAAAATATTAAATCTACAACAGTTTAATATTAAAACATGTATAAGATAACATTTATAAGCATAAATTAATAATTAATTGTGTAATAAGTAGCAAAGATACAGTAACATATAATTCTAGCCTAGCTAACACACAGAAATTATACTTTCTTGAAGTTGAAATGTCAATAAATTTTGTTTCTATAATTTAATATTGTAATAATAATTTTGTTATTGTGAATACTTTAAAATGTTTAAAAAGAGTATTTGTTTTATTTTAAATATTCATTCATTATAAAGTAGGCTAGAATTAATCACCAATACAGTACTTACGTTATAAGAAAATAGGCCTCTTAAGCCAACACTAAATCACTTCAGAACTTTAATTATGTAAAACAAACATCCATGTGCAATATATACTAGAAATATAATTAAATATTATCATAAACACACACATAAAAGCAAAGGAAATCATTACAACCACAATATAACCTTCACTAAACACCCGGTTGGAACGTCAAATGTCAACAAAAACACGTGATACTACAAAGTTTCACTGGCTTAGAAACAGGGAGCAGCACCTACTTGAGGCTAAATAACATCATTTCTGTTCAGTTGGGACTATAATTGACTTACGCAGCCAGAGGAAAAGTTTTTATAACGTTGTGGACTAAAGTCGATTTACGCAGTGAACGGTAAAAATCTCAAATCGACTGTAGTCGATTTACGCAGCGAAAGGGTTAAGGTTAAAACTAATATATTAATAGAAATGAAATTTGGAGCATGAGATCTAGGCTACACAAGTACTTTGGTTAGGACTAGGAGTAAACTAAGTAAAGACTAGACCGACATGATGACTGAAATGAACTCTTTACTCCATATTACCTTCCTTAATTATTGCAAAAACAAAATTTAAATGACATAATTTGGTGATAAATTTACAAATACAGTAGAGTCCCGATATTTCGAGTTGAATGGGACCGAGAGTACCTCGGATTGTGAAAAACTCGAATTACATGGAATATGTAGAGGTTAAGATAGAACTACTATTTATAGTCCTCGTATCACGGAAAAAATTAAAGTTTTATTAAATATACATTATTTTGTATTAAACACTGAGGTAAAAAAGTTATTTTATACACAGTAAAAAATAGAAACTTACTTATTAAAGAAATCATAAGTAGTTTTTTGTTTAACTACACAGCAACGTTTACGAGCTGCGATGCATGCCAAGGGGATACGACAGTGTCGGGAAAAGTTTGTTTCGATGTTATTTTTGTATATACAGTAGAACTTGGATAGTTCGGACGTCTTTAATTCGAAATTAACGTTAATTCGAAGTTTCGGTTCGGTCCCTTGAACTTTATATGATATCAATGTAAAAAAATTATGGATAATTCAAAGTCAACTTCTTTAATTCGAAGTTTTTTTTCAACACTAAAAATAAAATCTTGTGCTGTGAAAGGGATCCCTGGATAAATAGGTCACTGTCTGATAGAAAGGGGGCAGGACTTACGTGTTTGTACACGTATTGTAATTCTAGACGCGGTTCCGGTTTCCAAGAATTTTGCCTTCCGAGAATTCTCTAGGTACCGATACTGTAGTTTGTCATTGATGCTCTGCCCAATCTCTGTCTGTTATTAATTCTTGACAAAACCTTTTGTAAATAGAACAGAACAATCATATTGTTTATTGACACTTGTACTGCACATAACTCTATCCCACTTATATGAACAACGTTACGGTTATTGTTTTCACATGACTTTAGTTGTACAGCCACTGGATCAGGGCATTATAAAAAATGTTAAGCATTTTACTGGCGAATTATTGTACAAACGCTCTTGACAGATTCATTGGAAAACAAAAATTTAAAGATCGGTATGCTTCAAGCAGCAAGATTGTGTCACAATGCATGGTCACATTCAATGCTATTTGTGGCTCGAATTACACGGAACCTCAGATTATCGAGACTCGAATTACCGGGACTCTACTTTATATTGATTTTAAATGAAATGATATACTCTACTTATGAACAAAATAAATACAACTAAAAATAAGAAAAAATGCAGACGATTTGAAATTAGTTATTATTTATCGTTAACATTCTTTGAATGTCTAAGTCTTATGGAGCATGTGAAATTGAATTCGACAAAGTTAAGTGCAGAATAAGTGACAGTGCAAAGAACTTCACTAAAACCTTCACTTTTATACTTTTACCAAAGAAAAATTCCTTTTTTTTATCTCATACGTAAGTTAGGATGCCATACAGGACGTCCAACTAGGGTCTACACAACTTTAAACCTTTTTGAAGACGTTTCGAAAAAAGGTATAATACTTTCTCACAAATACTTTGTGATAACATCTAGTTACTTGTAACTCAAACTTCTTTCCATAAAAACTTATTAAAAACCAGAAAATTTACATCATTTTCTGGAGCACAGTGGACCAACGTCTTCATTTTGTCATTAGCTCTCTCTCCAACCATGCTTCCTCCAGACCCACAATTCTCTCTTCTTGAACGTCTCAACCAATCCTGATCAAGCTTTTACTTTACGTGATCTTTTCATTGTGGTTTTTTGTCAATTAAGTCACAGTTCTATTTTTGTCTACGTACATATTCTCAAGGTCTCTATATTCCTGACATCAATTTCAATTATGACTCATTTTATGTTCATTAATAAAACTAAATAAATAAAAATTGTGTCTGCATTTTACAAAAGATCAAATTATTAAAATTTAATTTCGTCTGCATTTTTGTTTTAGATCAAACACAGTACACAATTTACTTAGGCTATCTTGTCTAAATATTAAACAAAATTTAGTTAACGCCTCCTTTAGCTTAATTTACGTTATTTTATATTTTCCTGAGCTCGCATATGTTACATTGCTTGTAGTGGAAACCTGCCCCCCTCTACCGACTTTGATTGGACCCGCCGTTTTATGTATGAAAAAAATACTTAGATTGTTTATTTTGCGGTTTGATTCTGAGGAGTGAGAAAATAGGCGGCATGAAATCAAAAGAAAGGGGAATTCTAACATTTTTCGAGTTCTGAGAAAACTGAATTCAAAGTTGACATTGATATTTTTTAGATTTATGACGTTACAACCGAGTGGTTAAAATATTTATTGATGCTAAAACAGAGGTTTATAATAATGTAAAAGATAACGATTTGACCGAACCTAAAAAAAAATGGGGCTATGTCCGAGTTGACGCATTGGTAGCCGAGGCCGTTAAAACCAAGTTCAACTGTATGTATATATATATTTTTTTCTAGGTTATGAAAACTCGCTTAGCGTTAGGAAAAACAGGAGAGTATAAGAGTATTCTAGACGCTGCAACGAAAATTTTAAGGCACGAAGGACCCAAGAGTTTTTACAGAGGATATATTCCAAACATGTTTGGTATCATTCCATACGCTGGAATTGACCTAGCAGTATACGAGGTGAGTTGAACTTTATTCGAGCAAATGTTACCAAATAAACCGGTGAAGTAACTACCTAAACAGTAATTGTACAAGAAACGAATTATACATTGCTTTTCGGTACAGTGAAAGGTGGCGGTTCTTAAATAGAGTATTAACATATTTTTCACATAATTTTGATGCAATACTGTTTTTTCTATAAAATATATTTCCATCTCCAACACTTCTGATTATTTTCAAAATTTTAGGTGTAGCACTTTGGAAACATTTTTGACAATATCTTTAAACTTTATATATAGGCCTATCACAAAATATATATTTATTAAAAAAATTAGTTTTGCGATCTCTTTCAAGCGATACACCTCTCATGTCAGTATTATAAAATATTAATTAATTTTATTGGGGTATCAAACTTTGACTCAAAAATGAATAGTACATTTTTTCATTTGTGATTTTGGAATATAATCTGGTTAGCATGTTTTTGACGTATATACTAAATGTTATTGTTATATGTGTTTTGGAACAAAATCTACTGTTACAGACTATATAATACCAATATCATGCAATTATTTATAAATATCCAAACATTGGTTAATTGTGTACACGTTTTTGTAATTTTTCATGGTTATCCACCCAAACTTAAACAAACTATTTACCTTGAGAAAAATTTATTGTATTGTATTGTTCATTAATTAGCCACAGATATTTTGTTTTTATAAAAGTAGTAATGATTACTTACAATTTGGCCTTTAGATTTCTTGTTTAGATTACTATACATGTTTAATTGCTGATCTGTGTTTAATATGGTAAAATCCAGTTAGATTTTTGCTGTATTGGCAATTAAAAGCATAACAATAACTATAAACATTGAAGAAAGAACACTATAAGAAGCGAAACCCCCACGTTAACAGAGGTAACACTTTTCAACAGTCGAAAAAGGCTAGTTGGGGTCGAGGCCAACAGGTACCGCCAGCAGCATCGCCGTGCGGACTGTACCTTCTCTGTTGGGACTGTACCGTCGGTCGGTCGCATCCTCGTTTGTGAAGTTACTCTAATGGGTCGGATGTTTGGAAATTTGTAATTTTTATTTGTGATAGAGAACCTTAATTAACATTATTTTTTTTCATTAGTTCTAAAATTAACATTTTACTTTTACTTTTAAAAATTCAGCAAACTCCGTAGCAATTTCATCTGTAGTCTAATCTTTATTTATATAAAGCTAAAATTTGGAAAACCTGTTCTTTTAGTGTACTTTCAAGTTCAAAGAGTTTACCTGGTTTTAGAAGTGCATTTATATTAAATCTATAACTTTAAATTTTTTAAATTTTGTATGCTTGATTTCAAGAGATTTGTAATATTCTATTTGTGTCTATGTTGTTTTCCAATGTATGTATGTGTCAGGGGCGGATACAGGATTTAATTTTGGGAGGGGTCATAAGAAGTCGAAAACAATATTTCCGAGAATTTAACAACAACGGGTCTGGGGCATTATAATATATATAATATATATATATATATTGCAACGGATAAACCTTATGCAATGCGTGAAAAATTGAGTTTTGTTGTAAAACTGCAAAAATCAAGATTTCATAGCAGGAGTTGAGGTACACCCTATACTTAACTAGATTAGAATACGACAAGTCCCGGCCAACTGTACTGTGTCAACAGAGATGGACTTTTGTCCAGGAACTTGTTTCAAGTTGCCTGAAAGACTTAGAAAAATTAGTTGTTTTTATACAGGAATAAGGTGTTAAATAAAAGTATAAAATTGATGAATTTTATGGGTAAATGTGAAACACGGGAGGTGGAAACATTTGTTCATGGAAGTCACAATTTTGTAAAATAAAAAAGGTTAAAGTTATAAAGAGTTAAAGTTATAGGAAATTCTCAAATTTCATCAAAATTAAATGAAAAAGATATTTTTGAAAAGCGTAAGAAAAATTGAATAAAAAATGTTAAATAACAAATTAAGGAATTTTTGATATTTTAAAAGTTAGAGATAATTGTTAAAGTTTGAAGGTGAAAAAGCACCATAAAAAATGAAAAAGGGAAAATGAAAAAGTAAACAAGTTGTAAAGAAGTAAAAGTTTTATAAGATAAAAAGTTTATAAATTGTTAATTAATTAAAATAATAGGTGAGAAAGTTCATACCTATATTTTGCTAAAAATAGAATGAAAAAGGTGGTAAAAATAATAACATAGTGTTAAGAAAGTAGTAAGGGTATAAAATTGTAAATCTCAATCGAAAGTATCAATTTTAAAGTTAAAATTCAAATTCAAAAGTAAATGTTAAATTTGGCAAATTTTGCAAGTCCCAAAAACAGAAGAAAAATCTTCGGACAGAATGGAAATTTTGGCTAATATATCATAAAATAATAACCAACATAGAAGAAAAAAGAAAAAAGATTTTCCTTCAAAACCAGAAAAGTTTTCGCGAGGAAAAACCGCGGAATACGCGAGGCAGCGCCATAAGCGAACCAAACGTAGTACGACCATCACTCAAGTTTGAGAAGAAAGGAAAATGTATCAGGAATACGATTACGAAAACCGCAAGTTCATAAAAGCAGTTAAAGGAAAACTACGAGGAAAATACGTAAGACAATAGGAGAAAATGTTAGGAGGGGAGATCTAGATTAGTAGATGGCAAGGCCTAACGAAGAAGTTAGTGGGGGTAGTACCAACCTAAAACTTAAAGAAATCAATGCAAGTTGCATGGCAAGATATCGAACAAGGAATAGAAAAATAAGAAAGGCAGTTGGTACTCGGAAGGCGGCAAAGGAGGCTATATAAGTGGAGTACAGCGGGAGCCGCGCATCTAACGATCTAACGATCTATCGCTATCTAACGACCTAGCTCAGAGATACCTATCTAACGACCAATCTCAGATATAGCTAACGATCTATCGCTCTCTCTGGAATCTGGAATCGCTCTCTCTCTCTTTGAGGTTTTTCATTAGATCGACGTTGTTAGACGGATCTGCGATGTTATAGTAACGTACTTAGAAGCAGTGTTTTATAAAGACAGCAGTAAGATATGTGTCAATCAAACAGTGAACATTTTAATTAATTATAATATTATGCGATATAATATTTCAAGTAACAGTTTTCATTAAAATTTTATCAAACGTAAATACGAGTTAAATGAACAAAGACAGTGTAAAATCAGTTAGTATTACAGACAGTGAAAAAACTATTGAACAGTTTGAGTGAATTACGCTATAGTTAATTATATAGCGGGCGCGTCAAAAAAAGCTATAAATGACGTAGTCTACAGGAATCACAGGACTGATGTAATGACAATAACTGGAACCACACATGGACTTTGAAGGACTACTGGAATAAGAAGCGGAAACCAAATCAGGGAAGGCGTTAAACCAAATCAGGGAAAACGTTAGAAGACATCAGGGAAAGTCAAACCAGGCAAAAGCTGAGACCACGAGAGACGTTCAACCGCACCAACGATAACCGGACTTCAGGGAAGCTGTATTTCAATCAACATTCTTGGGAAAGGTGTTCAGAGTCCAGGGTCGCAGTAATAAAAGGTCTGTCAGAAAAGTTACGATATCCCTTATTAAAATATTGCCTGAGTTAAATTTGAATAATTATTGATACTGGGTTGAGATAAAAAATTAGGTTTTTCAAAATATAAAATTATTAATCTTGTAAATTAAATATATAAAATCATTTTCATAATTAAATAATTAAATAATAAATATTAAAAGGGAAGGAATAATTAAGTATAAATGAATAATAAATGGTTCTACCTAAAAGAGTTAAAATTTATGTAAATAGTAAATTTAGTTTAAAATTTATGTTTTTGTAGTGGAAAGAACCACAGAGTATTTTGAGTTTTTTATTGAATAAATTTTCTTTTGATTTCAATTAATATAATTAATTTACCTTGTTCAAGAGATTCCTATTATCTAAGTATCCTATATGATAAGTTGTTTTCAGTGTATGATCAATATTGAAGGGCGGAAACGCAAAGTTGGCATTTCCAACGAAATTTCACAAAGCACAAATAATTTAATTATTCTAGGTAAAGTTCCACTGTTCTCACTCCTCAGAGATTGTCAAATAAATATAATATTAATTACTGAGCTGAGCAAATTTAAAGTTAATAGTAACTTGAATAACTGGAAGGAATTTAATAAAATATTTTTATTTAAGGTGACTATAGGCATAGTTATCTTAACCAGAGTTATATCACCTAGGCTATTAAAACTAATTTGCCTTAAACTTCCAGTAGGTGATATAATCTCTTTATTCTGTAACAAAGTAGGGACATCCTACAGACAGACAAGCGTCGGGGCTACATTGCAGAGGTGGCTCCCGAACGTCATAAAAAAGGTCTGTCGTTGCAGGGTTGACGTCGCAACGTGGGGACAAAAGGAAAACAAACTTCCTCCCCCAGCGTCGTGCAACTCGTGCGTCGTTGCAGAGTTGGCGCCCAACGTGGGGCCTAAAGGAAAACAAACTTCCTCCCCCAGCGTCGTGCAACTCGTGCGTCGTTGCAGAGTTGGCGCCCACCGGTGTGGCTTGATTTAACGGAAGGTTAAATAAAGTCCAGAACTGACAGAATAAATTATTTGTGCTTATATGTATGTGTTATAATAAGAATTAAGTTAGATTGTGTAAACATACTAGTGAATTTGATCAACATTAAATATTTCCCGGGTTTGGTATTCCGCAGTTTAAGAGGGGGAGTAGGCCAAGCACCTTAGAAATAATTTGTCGCGGTAAAAACGTAAATAGAAAAAGGGGGTTTTCAAAAAAGTTAAGAAAAATAAAATAAAAGTAGTTAGGCTACGAATATTTTACTTCCGACAAATAAGGAAAAATTTCTAAGAGCAAAATGGCGAACAAAGAACTTAAAGAATTTATGGAGATGCTAAAAAAAGAGAAAGCTGAAGAAAAACAATTAAAAGAAGAAAGAAGGCGGCTAAAAGAGGCTAAAATAGAAGAAGATAAAGCGAACGAAAGGAAGCTGCGAGAAGAAGAGCAGAAACAATTATATACATTAATTTCAGGAAAATTGGAAGGAGTATCGCAGGAAATAAATGGAGAAAAAGAAAGGTGTTTAAGTCAACACAAACAGGTAGAAGAAAGGCTTGAGGATATTGGAGGCAGTATACAATTGTTAGAAGAATCTACCGGGGTAATTAAAAAGAAAACTGATGAAAATTTTAAATTAATTACAAATAGGGTAACGAAGGTAGAACAAAAAGTGTTAGAATTAGGGGGACAGCCAGGTATGATTAGGAGCCTGGTAATGCCGAGGTATGAGGGGGAGTGTAAAAAAATAGAATTTTGGGGAAATCCACACGAACGCCCTCAGCAATTTATAAGGGAGGTAGAAAATTTGATCGAGGAAACTAATCCATTTTTTAGCGATCAAGAAAAGTTAAAGTTTGCAGTGCGACAATTAAGGGGTTGTGCATTAGAATGGTGGCAAGTTATGCAAACAGAAAATATAGGGTACACAGGGTTTAAAGAATGTTTTTTAAAAAATTATTGGTCGTTACAGAAGCAAAAATTAATAAGAAATAAAATAGAATATGGTAGGTATAATGATAATAGTAATCTTACGCGAGCAGATTATTTTTGTAAGTTAGTAAACAAGGCTAGAGACTTAGATCCACCGATTCCGGAGGGATATTTAGTGTTTACTATATTCCAGCATTTTAATGACCAGATTAGGTTAGCAGCAATGGGAAAGCATAGCGAGACGGTTAGAGAAGCCATACAATTTCTAAATAATATAGATATGATGGAGGAAGCGCGTAGGGGAAATAGGCCTACAGGAACGCCGAATAATAATAATAATAACAGGCAAAACCCCCAACCCTATCCGAGACCTAACCTGCAATCCTATTCGCAAAACCCAAGAAATACCATACACCATAATAACCCAAGACCCGGTCCATCAAATCAAAATCCTAATTCAAAGCCGAAACAGGGAAACTAGGAAAGGAGGTTCTGAAAAATAGGCTTCGGAGTTTTAGGGCTGATGATATAACTAAAAATCAAATAAATAAAGTAAATAGAAGGGGCGAAAAAATAATTAAGAGGGAGTTTATTAAAAAACCGGAAAACACGGTAATAAAAAATGAAACGGCAGTATGTGTACAGAAACCCTTAAGTAATATACACTATAATATTCGCGAGGATTTGTTAGATAATGAAGGGGAGGAAATTATTAAAGATAAACCAATAGAGGAAATCCCGGCGATATTAGTGGAAATTGGTCATTTACAGGCTATTATGGAAATAGACACTGGATCTGAAATAACAGTTATGCAACAGGATTATTACGAGCAGCTGAAAGCGGAAGGAATACCAATAATGGAACTTCCAGTAGCAAACGTAGAAATAATTGGAGCGCTTAAAGGTAAAGTTCAAAAAGTACACCGCCAAATTATGTTAAAATATAAAGTTCAAAACAAAGAAATGGATTTAAAATTATTAATAGTGAAAGGGTTAAAATCCAGAATACTTATAGGGTGTGATGCATTGTATGAAATGCAGGCGAAAATAAATATGGAGAAAAGATTTATAAGGTGGTCATACGAAGGAATAATATATGAGTTACCATTTATAAATAAACAAACGGCAATAAGTCAAATTAAAGGGAAGTGTTTAAAATTAAGGTGTGAAAATCAAATAAATAAGCAGGTTAAAAAATCAATTAAATTAAATGATAAAAGTAAAGGGAACCTTATCAATAATAAACAAGCAATTAACGTAACCAAAAGTGTAGAGAACGCAAAGGGGTTAATTAGCTTAAACGGATTAAATCAAGTAGCGGGAGAAACAAAAGCGGGAAGTAAAATGGCGCAGCAAGACGGGAAAACAACAGGATGTAGGGTTAAAACGTTAGGAGGCGTAGAAGGGTTGAAGAATGAGAGAAATTCACTTCAATGGAGATTTAGGGAAAAGGAAAGAAAGGAGTTCATCGCCAAAGGGTTCACAAAGGAAACCAGGGATGAAAAAGCGCGTGAGAATAAAAATAAAATAAAATTTGATATAAGGGAGAATAATTATAACGTTGTTAACCGTAATCCAAAAATAAGTTGTAGTCAAAGCATAGTCCAAACAAAAACTTCACTAAAGCACTGTTACACCACGCGAAATAATCCAATTAACAATAGTATCAAACAAATATTCAAAAATAATGCAAATCATTCAAACACTGATTATAATGAGATGCGTAAAAACCATAGCGATTTAGGCCGAAGGAACAAGTCAACTAAAACTCGTTTTAAAAGCAATTCGGATTCTATAAGAAATACTAACGGTAAAAAGGGTGCGTTTGTTAGAAAGCATACGAAGATAAAAGCAAGTGTAGGCCTAATCTCGGAGACAGAGTGTCTAGCAAAAATGGAAAGGGAAAGTAATACGAGACCGTACCAAGGCCGATGTCGAGCGAATAAGCAAACACAGCTGATAGGATGTAAACAGATCAAGCTAGGCGATTCGCAAGGTCATGCTACGATACTTAATACAAGGGAAGAGGGGATTTTACAGGAGTTAATTGAGAAATATAAGTCGATATTTTCAGAACGGCCTGGCTTATCAAAATTATATGAACATGAATTAAAGTTGGAAAAAACGGAAACTTTTGTAAATAGAAATTACCCCATCCCAATGAATTATAGAAAAAAAGTTAGGGAGGAACTGGACCAGATGCTGGAAAACAATATTATAGAGCGATCTAGGACACCTTATATAAACCCAATGGTGACTGTTGTGAAGCCGGACGGATCGATACGATTGTGTATGGATGCCAGGAAACTAAACAAAATTATAACTCCAGATTTTGAAAGTGCACCGCCTATAGATGATATCTTAAGGAAAGGACGGCGGAAAAAATACATAAGTAAAATTGATTTAACTTCGAGTTTCTGGCAAATACCGCTCAAACCAGAATCAAGAAAATACACAGGATTTTTGTTTGATAACAAAGTTTATAATTTTAAAGTGGTACCGTACGGCCTTCAGAACTCTTTGTCTGCCTTGATACGAACTGTAGATATTACGTTAGGTAAGGAAATAGAAGAGTTTACGTTAAATTATGTCGACGATTTGCTATGTTTGTCTGAGACGTTCGAAGAACATATACAGCATCTAGAACAAATATTTCAGAAATTCAAGGAAGGAGGCTTAACCATAAATCCTAAGAAGACAGTTTTCTGTCAGGAAGTAGTAAAGTTTTTGGGTTTTATATTCACACCAGAAGGAGTTAGCACTGATCCGGAAAAATTAACAACCATAAGAGATTTTCCAGAACCACGTACAGTAAAACAGCTACAATCGTTTCTGGGGTTTGTTAATTATTATTCGAGATTCACAGAAAAATATGCAGGAGCAACAAGACCACTGGATAAGTTATTAAAAAAGGGACAAAAATGGATATGGGACGACGAAATGAAAAAAGCGTTTCAAGATGTTAAGAGGTTGTTTATAGAAGCGGTGGTTATAGCACATCCGGAAGAAGGAAGGGAGACCTATCTGCAGACAGACGCAAGCACAGGTGCTATAGCTTGTCAATTATATCAGCTAGACAGGAATGGTGCAAAACAAATAATAGGTTTTGTAAGCCGAAC
>JAGFPH010000108.1:0-18542 GCA_018207615.1 Philaenus spumarius | reverse complement strand
TGTGCCGTTGTGAACAAAATATTCAACACAGTGATGTTGATGGCCGTGACGATTGTCGAGCGCCATGTTTGGAATTTTTAATAAAGCTTTTTAAGCACTTTTACTTTCTCACTATACTATAGTATAGAGAAAGTATAGTGATCGCAAAAAAAATCGAAGTTGAGATTTTTGTGGAAATATCCGTTTTGGGACCCCCTGAGTCCAAAAAAGTGGTTTTTACAAAAAGTCTGTCTGTATGTCTGTATGTATGTCTGTATGTCTGTATGTATACAAAGCTAGAGAGAAAACTATTCGATCGATTTCAACCAAATTTGCACCAGACATGTCCAGTACGCCTGTATAGATGCACGAAAAAGGGTTTTGAACAATTTTGAAAAACAACCCCCTTTTTGGCCAAAAAAACCCCAAAAAATCAGTTATTATTTTTTTATAAAAAAACGGCTCTAACGATTTTGATAAAATTTGGCTTATTTATAGCCTTTAATGTGCCCTACCATATACAAAAACCCGCATCTTTCTAAAAATTCTCGTTTAGCTAATAATAATAATAATAACTGATTTTTGGGGGTTTTGTGGCCATAAAGGGGGTTGTTTTCCAAAATTTTTCAAAACCTTTTTACGTACATCTATAAAGACCTAATTGACGTGTTTGGTGCAAATTTGTTCGAAATCGATCGAATAGTTTTCTCTCTAGCTAATAGAGTCTAATAATAATATTTATTAGTTAATCGCCTACTTTAATAAAAGTATACAAAGCTAGAGAGAAAACTATTCGATCGATTTCAACCAAATTTGCACCAGACATGTCCAGTACGCCTGTATAGATGCACGAAAAAGGGTTTTGAAACATTTTGAAAAACAAACCCCTTTTTGGCCAAAAAAACCCCAAAAAATCAGTTATTATTTTTTTATTAAAAAACGGCTCTAACGATTTTGATAAAATTTGGCTTATTTGTAGCCTTTAATATGCCCTACCATATACAGAAACCTGCATCTTTCTAAAAATTCTCGTTTAGCTAATAATAATAATAATAATAACTGTTTTTAGGGGTTTTTTGGCCATAAAGCCGGTTGTTTTTCAAAATTGTTCAAAACCCTTTTTCGTGCATCTATGAAGACTTAATTGACGTGTTTGGTGCAAATTTTTTCGAAATCGATCGAATAGTTTTCTCTCTAGATAATAATAATAATAATACTTATTAGTTAATCTCCAACTTTAATAAAAAAACTCTCCTACCCCACCCTACAAGTCACAGTAAACCTGTTTAGTAATTTAAATGTATTTGTGAGAAAGTATGTGCCAGTTCCTGGTACCGTTTATTAATCTGGTATCCACTAAGTAAGGAAGTAGCCTATTGATCATTTTGTAAGAAATTTTATAAAAGAAAACGGAAAATCAGTAAATGTGTTGGACTTGTAGTAATAATCAGTGAAAGAGGAAAACAATTTTCATAAATAAAACATAGGAACAGTGGTAAAATCTTTTAATAATAAGCACCAACTTTAAGGTATAATATCTTGCCATTTCATAATAAGCCATTTGGACATTTTTTTTCTGTACGTTGTAATTTCATAGTTTGTAAAAGTAAATAATCTCATTTGTAATATAAATTAAAGTATACATTTAAGTGATTGCCTATTAAGAAAGCCAGGGACTCTTAAACTCGAGAAAGAGAATAATTTTATCTGATTTGAATTAACTTATATGTAAATACCTAATACTTGTATAGTAAATTCATGATTAAATATTGAGTTGTATAAAATCAAATTTGTTAATTATTTATAATATTTCTTTATAATTTTGGCGCACAACGTGCTGGCTTTTTGTTAATAAGCAATCAAATTTGTTGTAATAGGAACAATTAGTAATAGTTAATTAGTAAGAAACTTATTTAAATAATTGAAGTAACCAAAGTTAATTTTAAAATAATATGGCAGAACAAAATACTTATAATCTGAGAGACCAGCCTAAGGAGTCGAAGAAGAAATTAGAGGCTGATTCAAAAAGTAAAACCTATATATAGGCCTAGACAAAATGTAAGTGGAACAACAGGGGAAATGGTAAATATAGTAGAGGTACAGGAGGTTAGGCCAAAGGAAGCAATAAATGTAGATATTCCTACTGATGTTGAGTTACCAAGACAAGAAGGGAATGAGGATAGGATGTTTTTAATGTTCAACCAGATGATGAACCAAATGAAGGAATTAAACTGTAAATTTACTGAAAATTGTGATCAATTGAATTCTAAACTTACCGAAAATTCTGAACAATTAAATTTAAAATTACAGGAACTAAACACTAATTCTATCCAATTAGATTCAAAATTACAGGAACTAAACACTAATTCTGATCAATTGAATTTAGAAATGCATAAATTAAATACTGAATTGAATTCTAAACTAACAGAAAATAATAACCAAATGCATAAAATGAAAGAGGAATTGTTGGTTAGATTTGATGAAAAGATAGAAAACAAACTGGTTGAATTTAAAGATCAGATTTTAACACAGTACAGCCAATTAGAACAGAATGTAAGGGATAATTGTAAAATTTTGGAGGACAAGTTAGCAGAGAACACAGAGGCTACTAAATTAGAAATATCTCATATTAAAGCAGGTATGTATGAACAAAAGCAGCACTTAGAACATGTATACAAGAAACTTGACCATGGAAATAATGAAATAGAAAAGGATTTGAGCAGATTTAAGGAAAGATTAATTGTAGCGGAGGAAAATATAGAGAAAAATAAGAGCCTAGGAGCTAGTAACCAAATAATGTACGTTAGCTGTGAAAATGCAAGCAATGTAAACATACCTAAATTTGATGGAAAGTCATCTAACCCTATTGAATACTTGAAACAAATTGAAAGATATATTCAGAAAAGTCAGGAAAGAAGAGTTAGAGAGAATAGAGAAGTCCAAACAATAAGGGAAATAATAGACTTGTCAATGGAAGGAAATGCAGCGAGATGGTGGCTGATAGTTAGGGACGATATAGAGAATATAGAGACATTTAAAGAAAGGTTAGTCGAGAAATATTGGAACGATGAGGTACCGTACAAAACGGAATTCGAAACAGGTTAGAGGAGGAAAAATATAGAAGAGATGGAAAACTAAGCAGAGCGGAATATTTTATTGAAAAGGTGATAGTCATGAGAAATTTAACACCAACACCATCGGAGGACGAGGTTGTACGAAGATTGGCTAGACACTTTGATGACAAAATAAGGGATGCAAGACGTGTACAGAAGATAATTTCAATCAGAGAAATGGAAAGATTTCTAAATGAGGAGGACATCGAAGAAAGGAACGAAATAATTAGAAAAAATGAAGAAATAAGACGAAATTTCAGACAAAACGAAAACGAGAACAAATTTAGACCACAATATAAAGATGGAAATATACAACCTTTCAGAAATAATAATAATTTTAACAATTTTAGACCTTTTAACAACAGGAACAATGTATATAGACCACAATACCAAGGAAATGCTAGCAGAGAACAGTATAGGCCTAGAAATGGTACCGGTAATATGCCATACCAATTTACACCAAATAGTCCACCTAGACAAAACATAGTTCGATCCCAAAACCATGCAGAACACAGGGGACAGGAAGGTAATAGACCTAAGGAGATGAACATGATTAGGGCAGAGCCAGAGCAACGACAAGAAGTAGTGTGTACGACGACCCAGGCTTTAAACTAGAAAGCACTGGAACATGACACAAGATTGAACTCCCAGTATTTAATACTAGTTTTTTCCAGATAAGAGAATTCGGCTAGTAATGTGGCATTGCTGCTTACGCTTTTTTTGTGAAATATTTCCTACTGAATCAGCATTGGCCTTGAAATTAATTGTTTTACTTTTCTATTATTTGTACTACTTTGTAGTTGTACAGTTTTATATTGATTTATTATTCTACAGTTTAATTAATAATTATTACTTTTTTATTATTCTTTAAGCTTTACTTGTTTTTGATATAAAAATAATTAATGAAAAGAAACAATATACTTTTCTTTCCTTGACAATTACATGATCCTTTAGTGCTTCTATTATGGCTTTCAAAACTTCGGGCAACATGGCAGAAATGCATTTTGACACTTTAAATAGATATGATAGAGAATCTCCAGTAGCCAGGAACCTTAACTTAATCGCCAGCCTGATTTCAGGAGAAACAGAATCTTCGAAGTGAGTGTTTTTTTTAATTGCCGGCTCATTTATGTTCATGAAAGTTTCCCTCTGACATTCTAGTAAAATTCCTGAACAAACCATTATTTACCTAAAGTTCCATTAATAATTCATTCCTTTTTCTTAAAAAAAATGTTTTGTCCAGACAAGCGATCGCTTGTCTATGTTTTATTTTTCTTCTGTTAATCCGTGAAATCACAATGAAAGCAGAACTAATCGCAATAAGCAAACACCCGTCCGACTCTTCCATCTTGTGAGGACTGAATTGTTGAACAAGTGTGGACAACAAATTGAATGCCTTTAGAGGCATGCGCTAAAGGAAAGTTGAAAGGAAAGATGACGTTCAAGTTGAAGATGAAAGGAGTGTGAGTGTGAACATACCTTTAAATATTTCTTGGAATCATACGGTTGTTTTCTGCAACAGTAAGTTCATATGGGAATATTCATTCCTTTTTGAAGCCAACTTTTAACCCAACACTTTCGAGGTATCCATTTTGATTTTTTTAAATAAATACCTCAGCTTCATCTAATAATAACATTGCAGCTGCCCAACGTTTCCTAACGTCCATTATTTCACTTCACAAACCAATAGCAGTTGCTACTTGTTATAGAAAGGTTGGTACGATACTGATTTGATAATGTGTAGGAGCGTGACGCATCTGGTTTTTGTCGTCCAAACATCTTGCATACCGGGTTAGGACCCTGTGCGAGTGTGTGGCCGACCAGGTTCAATAGTGTACGGAGAGTTGCTGTCCGAACATTTGTGCGTCCCAACTTCAAGGAAACTTGGTATGTTCTGGTTCGTCAGACCGAGTTGGATGGTGTATGGGGGGGGGGAGGGGCTAACGAACTCGTCCGAGCAACATAGACAACCAATTTGTTGCCACGCATAAACCTCTCACACCCACTCTTCTTTGTCTCTATATATTTTTATTTTACATAACTTGTCGTTCATTTTTACTTACCCGTTTACTTTCGGAAGATGGTGAGATGGCAAGAATAGAAAATTATATTTGGAATTTCCTGTTCTTAATCTTTTGAAAATTTTATTTATCATTTTTTAAATAATTATTTTTTGTATACTAGCTCTAGTCAAACTCCTCTCTGGGGTCGTTCCCTTTGGAGTTAATGTGTTGTGATCAAGAATTAGCTTCACCTTACCTTTATAACTAATATTAAAGCACTCTATGACATTAGGTATGATTTTATAAATTTTATAAATAAAATAAACTTATATTCACAAATAACAATTATTTATTAAACAAAACAATAAAATACTTAATGCAACACAATAAAATTGAAAATGTATGACTTAATACTTTTACACTGATGTATTTGTAACGATTTATTATTGTGAGATTTGAATATTTTATTTAAATGAATTTACTGACTTTACGTTCCCCTTAATTTACTTTAATTAATTATTTTATTTATTTTCTGCAATTTTAAAATAAACTATTTACTACTGGAACAACTTGATTGTTTATTACTTATTGAAATCCTTCTTTGGGAGAAGTGCCCTGGTTTTATCTTGGTTCTTATTTTTTCTAATTTAAAAAAATTTTGAAATTTTTTTGTTAATTAAAATTTTCCAATTTTGTCTTAATTAATTTACCTAATTAATGCCTTGCAGAAGGCTAATTAGTTGTCGCAGTGTGTACCAAATTTGGACCAAATATAAAGTGTTAAAGTATCAATTCATTATATTTCATTCAGTGATCTTGTCATTGTAGTCGATGAACTGATCAAAATTTCAGCTTGACTCCTAAATTGGCTAGTTTCAAACTTTGTTAAACCACATTTTGCATTTCTTTATAGGATCATTTACACCTGTACATATATCACACACAACACAAACACATTAAAAAAACAATGTAATTAAATAATGTTATAACTTTGATGTTGCAGTGTTTCAGTGTTGTATGTGATATACGAGGTCTGGAGGTCTGTCCAAAATATTTGATGAATGGTATGATACAAACATAAAGTACATTAGAAATATCTTTATTGGCTTTCAAAATACTCTCCACCAGACACAACACACTTCTGACAACGCCTCAAAAGTGTTGGAGAAGTCTTCATGTAGAATCGTTTTCAGAATTGCTCACTTGGTTCTGAATCTCTTCGACGTCTGCAAACCGTGATCCCTTTAAAGCCTTCTTAAGACGTGGGATCAAACAAAAAAAAAAATCAGCAGGCGCCAGATCTAGAGAGCATGGTGGGTGTTGCAAAACTGTCATGCCACTCTGAGTCAAAAACTGATGTTGGTATGCGATGGTGCATTGTCGTGCAGTAACATCCAATTTCAGCTTCTGAATTCACAGGACCTCAATCTTTCTGTGGCATACCCAAGACGAAAGCTAAGCAGGTAGTTGCCGACTGGAACATTGAAGGAGGTGGAGGAGCATCCCTGGATTGAGGATGAGCAAACTTTCAGTTCTTGGCCCATCAAGACAAATTGCATCTGACATTCTGTCATTAAATAAATGTAGGAAATGTGGCTTACAGGAGGAAACTAAGAACACCTAATCTATGAGTGTGGGAGACTGGAACAGATCAGCTATGAAACCTTTGGTAAATTGAACAAAGGACAAACCATACCTCAAGACAACCTTGTTAAAAGGATTCTTAAGTTCAATGGGCTTATGGATCTTGACAAGGAATCAACATCCTTACGTGGGAGCGCAATAAGCCCTAGAGGCTGACATGCATAAGGTTCTGGACCACCCACAGAAGAAGAAGACCATCCAATTTCCGGTCTGGAACATTTGTGGCCTAACATGCCAGATGCCCAGCAACAAACGTTTGTAAACCCCCAAGTATGCAGCATTCAACGTTTGGCCAGCAGGAACGAATTCCTTATTAATGATTCCTTCTTTGTCAAAAAACGTGATCAACATGGTCTTCACTTTGGATATTTCCATGCGGTTTTTTGTTAGTCGTAGGGAAGAAGGCGATTGCCATTCCATTGATTGTCTTTTCGTTTCGGGGTCGTACTGGTAACTTAACACTAAGACTCGTCCCCTGTGACAATGAAACCCAGAAAAGTCGGATCCCGTTCACACATAGCGATGAAATCGCTACTGGCCTCAAAACATCTTGCTTTTTGATCATCTGTTAGGATGTGAGACACAAATCGTAAACAAATCTTGCATTTGCCCAATTCTTCATGAACCATGGCCCCACTGTGTCTTTGCTAATACCCACTTATTCTGCTATTAATCGCAGAAACAATCGCCGATCTTTTGTTAGCATTGCTCGCACACGTTCAATGTTTTCAGGTGTCCTGCTTGTTGATGGTCGTCCCGAACGCGGTTATTCCTCCACCGATTCTTTGTCAACGCGAAAGCAAGCAAATCACACATTTCCTACTCATAGCATCCTCCCGTACATTTGCACCAACACCTCACTTGTTTCTGTCACCGTTTTATCCAATTTGAAGCAGAACTTAATGTTGTGTCGTTGTTCCATGGCTTTTCGACGCACACTACTCGGCACTCGGAATACTATTGCAATGACTGTAACGCTGAAACCACACTGCGCCAAACAATTTGATTGAAGGAAACCGAAACAAAATGTTTCAGTTTGACTGAAACATTCCCAACCCACATTGAAATGAACAGTTCACTCAAAGTTCCCAGGCATTTTGCTTGTAGATACGTCTCTCCCTTTTTTAAAATGTCAAAAGTGTATGATATCAAATAGTAGGTATATATTATTACTGTTATGAAAGATGATGAGTTTTGGGTGCATCTGTCTTACAATATTCTATTTTACTGCCGTAGTATGACGGCCGTTTCGGCTATTAGTAAAACACGTAAATTATTAAGTACCGGTAGCCTATTATTACATTTTTAATTACCAACATATTTTGTAAGTTATTTTAATGAAATCGTAAAATTTACTACGGCTTTCTAACATTACGGCCGAGAAAGTAATTTTAAGTCTAGGCCTAACATAAAATTATTGTGTGTATGTTGCCGTTAAGGCAGGTAAAATAAATTAGACATACTCACAATAATTTTAGGTTAGGCCTAGAATGATGAAGGAACATTTTATATTTATTGAATGTATTTGCAATGAATAGACATTTAACTGTATTTACCACATTAGCTTTGATGTTATAATTAATTCTACACCTTTACTATAATAAATTAAATGTAGGTTAATAAACAGTAGGCCTAAATATTTGTATAAAAATCAAACTAATAATAAACGGCAATTGAAAGATTAAAATTTAACTTTAAAAATTAGTTTCGCCTTGTAAAATAAATAATAATTATGTATATATAATATTGTTAAATACAGGCTGGAATAGAAGAAGACAAATTTTTACATCCCTTCAATAATAAAATGTTTGCTTCAAACCGGGGTTCTTCAAACAACACCAGGCGTGATTGGGTACGACTGATACAAAGATACAAACAAAACGTTTGACCGTGCCAGTGTGAACCAAGGTCTCTAGAAAGGAAAGGTTACCTCATTCGGGAAATATCAAAAAAAGTGGAGTGGGGGCTGTGACTGTTATGTTTCTTCTTGACAATGATATGTTTCTTTTAAATAATAACAATTACATATTTTATTATTAAGTTCACTTTATTAAACTGTTAAGATACAACGATCATGTACTGACTCACATCTTACATTTTACAGACATCATTGCATCCGCTCTCTGCAGTGATGCAACCTTTACATATTTAATTCTTTTACTTTACATATACAACATCTCCTTCTTTTACAAACAATTTTTTTTTTCCTTAAAGAATTTACTACAAAACAATTTAACTTAACATCTCCTTCTTTTACAACAATTTTTATCCTTAAAGATTTACTACAAAACAAATTAACTTAACATCTCCTTCTTTTACAACAAATTTTTATCCTTAAAGAATTTACTACAAAACAAATTAACTTAGGTAACATCTCCTCCTTTTACAACAATTTTTTATCTTTAAACAAGTTATTCAAATTTAGTGGGTGGTTTTACGACTCTTCCACTTCTTGTTTTATACAATTGACCATTGTTATTATTATTATTGGAATTGTTATTATTATTTTTATTAGCACCTTGCATTTTAGCTGTGCTTATATTATTGTCTTGTCCGGTTATTATCCTACATTGATCATTAATTGGTGATTTTTCTATATAGTGTTCATCAATGTTACTTTTAAATTGAGGACTATTCTTCGATGGCCTCAAATGATGTGAATTTCTACGCAACACTACGTTGTTCTCATTTTTAATTATATAAGAACGTGGACTAGTATCTTCTCTTACCACCTGTGCGGGTTCCCATATCCCTTTATTCCTATATACTACATTACTAGGAATTTTATATTCTGCTCTAGTTCTTGAATTTTTATTATAGTACAATTCTGATTTTTGTTTAGCTTTTAACAATAATTCTTTTACTTCCTCTTCTATTCGAGGTTTTAAGTTTTTATCATATATTGGAATTTTAGTTCGCAATATTCTACCCATTAGCATTTGAGAAGGTGCTAGTCCCGTACTTTTGACAGGTGTGGTTCTATAATCTAACAGAGCTATCAAAACATCAATTTTAGTCTTACTCCTCTTTAAAATATTCTTTACTATTTGAACTGCTCTTTCAGCCATTCCATTAGACTTAGGGTATCTAGGACTACTATAACAAAATTGAAAATTCATTTCCTTTGCAAAATTTTTAAAACTATAAGAACCAAATGGCATGTTATCGCTACAAACTATTTTAGGGATCCCATGATTTGAGAATATTATTCTTAGCTTTTCAATCACTTCATCAGATTGCATATTTTTTAATTCTAGTAACTCTATCCATTTAGAGTAGTAATCAATCAAAACTATATAAGGTTTACCTTTACATTCTAATAAATCAACTCCAACTTTTTCAAATGGTAAGTTTGGTATTGGATGTGAAAGTAATGGTTCTTTAGTGTTGTTATTCCTATATCTTTCACAAATACTACATTTACTTACATGTTTTTCTATATCTAAATTAATATTCGGCCAATATACTGTTTGACGAGCCCTTAATTTTGTTTTTTCTATTCCCATGTGTGATTCATGTAACAAACTTAATATTTTATTTCTTAGACTTACTGGAACAACTATCCTATGATCTAGAAATACTATGTCATCTTCTACACACAACCTATCTTGCATTTGATAATAAAATTTGATGTTTTCAGGTACATCTTGTTTGTTATCTGGCCAACCCTCTGTAATACTCTTAATTAAGCACTTTAAAGTACTGTCATTTTTAGTTTCATTCCTTATTTCTAATATTCTATCATCAGATACCTGTGCATATTTTGTTAAACTATGTACAACTTCATCTAATTCAGGATCATCAAAAACTTTATCTTTTACATATGATCTGGATAATAAGTCAGCTACATACATTAGCTTGCCTGGTAGATATTTTACACTTAATCTATACTTTAATAGTTTAAGACACATTCTTTGCAATCGTGTACTATTTATACTAGATATACTTTTTTTCATTATTGAAACTATTGGCTTATGATCTGTTAGTACTTCAACTTTTCTACCATAGATAAAATTATGAAATTTTTTAGTAGCTTCCACAATACTTAACATTTCTTTCTCACATTGAGAATAATTTTTTTGTGTTTCTGTAAGGCTTCTTGAGCCATAAGCAACAGGTTTACTATCTTGCAATAGTACAAATCCCATCCCGTCCTTAGAACTATCACATTGCAAAACAATTGCTTTGGATTCATCAAAATTACTTAAAACGGGAGCTTTCACTATTATTTGTTTAAGATCGGTTAATTGTTTTTCATGTATTGGCAACCAGCAAAACTCTGTGTTTTTCTTTAGCAAGGCTCTTAATGACCCTGTTAGGTTTGCCATGTTAGGGATGAAGTCCCTTAAATAATTAAATAACCCAATTATACGCTGTAATTCTTTCTTACACTTAGGACTTTCTACAGCACTAATAGCTTTAACTCGATCTGGGTCTGGACTTTTTCCTGTTTTATTAAACCTGTGTCCCAAATATTTGACTTCATTTACTTTATATTGTAATTTACTTTGATTAAATTTAATATTAAGTTTCCTAGCCCTATCAATGACTTGTCTGAGAATTGCATCATGTTCTTTTTCATTTTCCGCCGCTATCAGCAGATCATCAAAGTATATTATTACGCCTTTTATGTCCCCAAAATTTTTTTCATTATTACTTTGAAAAAATTCAGGACTTATTTTAAGCCCGAAAGGAAGTCTCAAATATCTATAAGTACCAAATGGTGTACTAAAAGCACAATGCTTAGATGATTCTTCATCTAGTTCTATCTGGTAAAATCCCTCTTTTAAATCTAGTACAGTAAAAATATTCTTATTACATAATTTATGTGAAATTTCTTGTAATGATGGAATTAAATGTGGTTTACTTTTAGTGGCTTTATTTAAATCTTGTGGATCTATGCATAACCTAACCTTTCCATCTGGTTTCTCTACTATTACTAAATTACTAACAAAGCTTGTAGGATTCTCATACTTTTTAATTATGCCTTCCTTTTCTAATCTATCTAGACTTTCTTTAACTTTTGTTCGCAGCACTAGAGGAATTCGTCTAGGCGGCTTTATCGTTACGCTGACATTAGGTTTTAAGTCTAAATGGCATTTAATATTAAATTTACCTAATCCAGTAAATAATTCTTTGTTTTGATCTATAAACTCATCTTTGTCTACTGTTATGCCTATTTCACTTATTCTACTAATCAATTTAAGTTTAGTACAACTATCTAATCCTAAAATACCAGTATTACATTGTTTAGTGTTCACCACAACAAATTCAATTTTATCACAAGCATTTTTTGTTTTACAGTTCAATACAGTTTTACCTACAGTCTGTATTTTTGTTCCCCCATAAGCTTCTAATATTATTCTGGTAGGTTCTAACCTAACCTTACTCTGTAATTTCTTATATACTTTTAATGGCAATACATTTACTTCAGCCCCTGTATCCAATTTTAATCTTAGTTTAGTCTTATCATTAATAAGTACATTCTCATACCACTGATTTGTCTCCTTATGTCTGTTAATATTTATATTATTTACAACAAAATTTTCAATACTGGCATCTCTATCTAAGTCGTCAGGCATTTTTAGCACCCTAACATTTTTTACTTTACATCCTACAGCAAAATGATTTAGTGTGTTGCACTTATTGCAACGTTTCCCATAAGCAGGACAATTAGCTGGTAAATGTGTCTTACCACACTTTTTACATAAATATGGTACAGTCCTATTTTTAAATTTATTAGTCTTTAAATTACTTTTAGGCTTAGGCCTAGAATCTTCAAAGTGTGGTCCTACCTTCCGGCTTCCTTTATAATCTGTCTTACTTTTTGTCGGCCCTTCTTTCCTTGAAGATTTTTGGTAGACTGTGTTGATTACAGCAGCTTGTGTTCCATCTCGGCCTTGGATGGTCTCTGCTTGGCGTTTTCCTGTCTCTGTCGCCCTACAGATGTGAATTGTCTTTTCCAGGCTTAGGTTGTCTTCTCGCAACATTCTTTCTTGGAGACTACTATCTTCTATGCCTAAGATAATTCTATCCCTTAATAGGCTATCAGTTTGATCTCCGAATTCACAAGATTTAATTAACTTCTTTAAATCAGTAAGAAAACTATTTAGTGGTTCACCGTTTTGTTGACACCTAGAATTAAACTTAAACCTTTCCACAACAACATTCGTTTTGGGGTTAGCATATTCTTGAAATGAATTAAGCACTTTTTCATAGTCTTTTTTATCAATTTCTTTTAAATTAAATGTGTCAAATAGATCTACAGCTTCCTCACCTATTACATTAAGTAAAATGGCAGCTTTTACATCAGAGTTTTTAGATTCATGTCCAGCAGCTTTCATGTATATTAAAAAGTTTTGTTTAAATCTTCTGAAGTTTTCTTTTAAATTACCGTCCAATTTTAAAGACGAAGGAGGTTTAAACTCCATTTTATTATACAACACAATTCACTTTTTCACTCGACCACATGCATTTTTTTTTGTTTTAGGTTACCTATAGTCGATTTTTATTTTCATCAACTTCACTTGAACACACTTAAGTTCTTCTTCCTCAGCGCCATGTTATGTTTCTTCTTGACAATGATATGTTTCTTTTAAATAATAACAATTACATATTTTATTATTAAGTTCACTTTATTAAACTGTTAAGATACAACGATCATGTACTGACTCACATCCAGGGTGGGATAACCAGAGATAATATTACCAAGAGGAGATAGGCAACTCAATGTTATAAGTTGAAACTATCTTCAGCGCTTCTGGTGGGATAGAAGCAACCTAACAAAGAAAGTTTTACTAAACGTAGTACGTTGTATCTATTTTAACCGGTATTGTAGTATATAATTATAATTTATTATAGGCCTACTATTAAATCATTACTTTTGCATATTTAAGCATTATTCTTTGGCTACTAACTGTGAAATTTATTTTGTTAAACAAAAGTTTATTAAATGACTCTAGAATAAAGTAACTAAATTGTCATTTAATAATACATTTTGTCTATAATTTAAAACACAGTAGTAATCTAAGAAAAATACTTAATTTCAAAAGTAATCACATAATATTAGGCTGTAAAAATTAAAATAATGTAATATTTATTTAAATTTATAACACTTATAAATTAACATATTATTATTTGAAAATAGCTTTGTTAAAAGTATTATTGAAATATATTTGACCACTTGTAGATAAAGAAATCTTATTTGTTAGTACACTCAAATTAAGTGGATGCACAATGGTTTTAATTAATAATGGTTTTAGACATTTTTAATCATAATTTTGTCTTTATAAAAATAAAAGAGAATGCATTATTTTTGTTGCCAGTAAAGAAAGCACTAGAAGGATAGTAAACAAATAATAACATTTTTTTAGATAATATAAATTTATTAAAACATTATATCACCTAGATATATAATCAATAATATTCACATTAAATTTTCTTGAAAGGTTTATAGGAGCCGATGACGGTAGATAACCTGTAAGAAACATACCAGCCAATTAGAATTTTTTCAAACAAGGTATTACATAATGTAAAATGTTGTTAGAAGCTTAATTTAACAAAAGGATAAAAAAGTAGAATGATGTGACAATTTGGCTTTGAATAAATATAAGGAACTAAGTCGCCTTCCTGAGTTGTAAATAAACCTTTAGTTTGCATTGATCAAAATTTGATAGTTAGAAAGTGCAATGTTATCTTCTAGGCTATTTAACAAATTTTGTAACTCTTACATTTCACTGTTCTTTACAAAAAAAAAAAAAAACAGAATCTTATGTTTCACTATAATACATAAAAATTAACCCCTTTTATGATTTCTCATGACTTAAAATGTTTCAATACCTTGAACGTAGTGTTTGTATCTTAATCTTGACATTGTTTATTGCCTGTATATGTCATACTTAATGATAGTTTGAATTATATATATGGCCATATTTATTTGAATTTTATATATAGATAGTTTATAAATAGTTTGACTACTTTCTTAACTAGAAAATTCTAACTACATTACAAGTGAAAAAAATATTGCAAAATAAAACTAATACAGTAAGACCTCGACAATCCGGCACGCTCGGGGATCCGGTGATGCCGGATTATCGAATATGCCAGATTATCGAGGTCTTCCTTTAAAATGGTTTAGACAGGGAATAAACTATAAATAAACGCACATGTACTGTATATGAACAGGTAAATTACACGTTGAAACAACGTAACATTAACTACGTAGAGAAATTGCCGCTAACTAATAAATTTTAAAAGCCTAAAACAAAATCATTTTGTACATAAATATCGTGCGAGTGACTCGCTGATGTTATAATTTTGATCATAGCACCATGCTTCAAGATGATGAAATATTTTTCCTATAATAACCTAATTAATTTTTTACAAGGCATATCTAGCCTTTAAAATAATTTTGAGCACATATGAAGCGGAGTAATTATGTGTTTTATGGTGTTTCAATGTCTATTTTGCCGAAACATTAATATAAACAGGAACAGCGTTCGGTAAGGGGGAGAGTATGGGCGTAGTAGTGAACAGAGGAGCAGACAAGTTGCGGCGTAGTGATGCGCGATTGTTTGATGCTCGAGATGCTTGAACAATCGAGACAATCGACTAATCACGCATTTCGTGTATCACTAGTTGGGTGTATTACTAAGAGAAGTAGACATAAGTCATAAGTGATTTTAAGTTTTACAGAATAAAGACTTTGTATATAGAAACTCGATTTTTTTAATTTTTACCTTAAAAGTCACTGATTTTTATTTCTGGAAACTAGTAGAAATCCTGAAAGCGGTTTTAAATCGAACAACTATTTACAAGAAATTCAATGTATCTTTTTCCAAAGACTTTAATTGGTTCAAATAATCTTCATTAAGTGGAATACGTTTAACAAAATACTGTTAGCAACGAAAGTGTTAAACGGTCCTTTGAACGTTTTTAAAGGACGACGAGAGCACATTGTTTTGAATCGGTTCTATTTTTAAGAGAAATTTTGATTGAAATGTTTGTTTTGGACAAGTTTATTGAGCAGTAGATTTTTACACACTGTTTTTAACGGATGCGGAGCCGACTGACAGTGTAGACCGGGCTTAAATCACTCAATGATTACAAAAACTGCTATTTTTAACGAGTGCAAATTTTCAAGATGATTGATGCCGAACTATCGAGGTCTTACTGTAATAATAGAAAATTCTGTCGCAAAAAATAAAATTAATCAATTCATTATAATATATACTTTCTCTTACACATGTTTAACATACAAAAACCTAAATAATTATAACTAACTTACCAAGTCGAACTGCATACATAATAGTAGATGCTACAGAGTGACTTAAAACCTGAGCTGCTTTGGCGACTTTCATTTTTTGGGTTCCTATAGGCTCCAAATGAGAATCTTTCAGCTTATGTAGCATACGGAACTCTGCTGAATATTTATCCAAATCGTATGCAGTTCTAATGTCATCTCATCTGCCAACTCCATCAAAGTCCAGACTACCTGTAATTAGTGAAAAATACAGACAATGTAAACATTATTGATATATATGTGCTACAATAATATTTTTTATATTAGTTCTGGAAGTGGACTTAACTCCAGTAGGGCTTCTAGCAAAATGATTTTTTGTACATGTATGTCATAAATTTTAAAATGAAATAAAATTGCAATTATTGTTAACCATGGGACTTTTTACTCAGAAATAACAAATTATTGTATAACCATGCTTTAATTATAGTGAGTTGAACAATTTGTTTTTGTTTTTTGTTAGGCTATATTGAATTCATAAATTAGGCCAAGCCTAAAGTCAAATGTAACACAATTATACACAATTAAATAGTAAAATGTTATAGCCTAAGGTTCTGTTGCTGGCTAATGTAAAATGCTGGCAAAATTACCGAATAAACTGTACATAAAACTATATTTCCAGCAATTTTAAAATGAAATAAACACAGAATTATAATTATTAAAATATTCAAAACAACATATTATAAATAAAAAATACAGCCTATTTGAAATTCGAAAACAATACATGTGTATATAGAAAACTCGATTGGATGAAATAAAGGCCAAGAGAAGGTGGTGCCATAATTGCACCCGGGATGCTTTAACAAATTTGTTTATAATTATTACATAATTTTATACACATACAATACTTCAAATACTGCAATAAAATATAAGGCACCACAACTTTGTCCTTACCTGAAGTAACTCTACATTTCACATTGTGCTTCAGCAACATATTTCTTGTAGATTTGAGCAGATGAGGAAGATCGCAAAATGGTGAAGGTAGGATTGCCAAGATAGATGCTGTACAGTAGTCAAGGGTGGCAATAAGGATAGAATGGCTCCGCAGTGTAACGTCTGCCTTGTCTCATCCAAAAAATCTTAATTTTTGAAATGCTGGTCACAAATATAGCCAAATGGACGTTTCGCTTCCAGATTAATGGAGTTGTTCTGAGTAAACGAAATCCATTGTTGACTTCTAAAATAAAATAAAATAGTATATAGAGATATTCCGTTCAAATTTCGTTTAGTTCATACACTTTTCATACATGTTGTATATTTTTTATTTAGCGGTACGGTAGGCTACCGTATTTAATTAGGCTACCTACAATATAAATTGGGCTAATGCTTTTTCATTATTTTATTGTTAGGATATAAATTAAGTAAAACTGGTTTTTAAATCACATTTTAAGACTTAGAACTTTTAATAACTTAAGACTTTTAGAAATAGATTTGAACATTATAATTACCGTACGTACTAGAGCATTTTCTTGTGTATACAGTAGGCTACATCAACTCTGCCGCAATATGGTGTACATTCGTATAGTAAATTTGAGCCTTTTATTTTATACATAGCATAACCACACAATGTTTAGAACAATCAGTAGGTAGCTGAAACTGCTGGTTTATATTCTATAAGCCTAAATAAACAAAATTGAGTACCGGTAGGCTATATTATCTTCTTAAATTAAGATATTCTATCTCAATTAAGAGCTGAGAAAATCCCATTTAAAGGTATTGACGTTTATTGAAATTGGCGTTTTTTCCCATACTTTGTAATTTTATGTCTCAAAATATACTTGACAAAAAAATTGAAATCTTGGAAATAACCTTAATTACTTTATGGACTAGAATAAGTGTACTACAAAATTTCATGAAGTTCTGAAGAGGTCAGGTTGAAAACAAATAGCCTACTTCATGTGTTCATTTCATATGGATTGACCCTACAATCTTTTAGTAGGTATCATTACAACATTTACAGTGTAGGTATATTCCACATACAAATGTATATTTTTCTATTGTCATATGAAAAGGCAATGTTATTTATTTAGTGTATCTTGTGTACTCTACAACTTGTTTATGTGCATCAAATATAAGGCATCATCTATAACAATAATGGGCGTAAGTTTACTATTCGACTCTAGCCTAATATTTTTGCAGACAACGATATTGTTTTACATTCTACTGTTGAATACAGGTAAACATTCTGTGACCAAATAGGTAAGGTGAGAACCTTTTAGGTATTTTTGAATTATTATGTTTGCATTTCTGTTGCTATGGTTTAGCCTAGAGTTGAATAGGTAGTAAAGGTGTGCCTATTTTTGCAGACGACATTGTTTTACATTCTACTGTTAAATACAGGTAAACATACTGTGACTAATTAATACTAATAGGTTAGAACCTTTCAGGTTTTTTTTTAAATTAGTATTCTTGCATTTCTTGCAATTATAGGTACATAGGCTATTTAGAGATTATCCACTGTTATGGTTATTAAAACAAGAATAAGTTTATATTAATACCTGAAGG